>PVIY010001382.1:86732-152881 GCA_004026745.1 Myrmecophaga tridactyla | reverse complement strand
AACAGGGTAAAGTCATAAAACATGTAGCAACATAGATGGACTTTGAGGACATTATGCTGAGTGAAATTAGCCAGAAACAAAAAGACAAATACTGTATAGTCTCACTGATATGAGCTAACATTAATGAGTGAACTTGGAGAATTGAAGTTAAGAACCCAGTTTATCAGAAGATAGAAATAGCATAGAGATTGGATAATTGGAGCTGAAGGGATACAGATTGTGCAAAAGGACTAATTGTAAAAATTCAGAAATAGATAGCACAATACTACCTGATTGTAGCACAATAATGTAAGTACACCAAATGAACTAAATGTGAGAATGATAGAGGGCTTGGAGTTCATATGAAACCAGAAGGAAAGATAGACAATAAAGTCTGAGATGGTATAATTTAGGAATGCCTAGAGTGTACAACGATAGTGACTAAATGTGCAAAGTAAAATATGTTTTTGCGTGAGGAAGAGCAAAGGAATGTCAGCATTGCAGGGTGTTGAAAATAGATGGTCATTCATATTTTAAAACTTCAACTTGTGTGAGAGTAAAGCAAGAAATGTTTATTTGGTGCAAAATTTATATTTTGACTAGTGCATTTCCTAATTTAACTTATGTGGACAGTTTAATTGAACACTGTAAATACATGGAACCTTGAATAAGGCATGAGATTTTGTTGGTTTGTTCAGTTTAGTGTGATGCCCTGATAAATCCCAGAGTGATTTGAACAGTGAATAAAGAAGTATTTGTAAATTCCCCTTGGGGAGTGATGAGAAAGGGAGAAAATTTCAACTTCTCCATTTGGAGAATTCTTGATATTCTCACAGGCACTGGGGACAGCCAAGTTAATAGGCCGAGCCCTCAATGTTGGGGTTCGTCCCTATGAAACTTATCTCTGCAAAGGATAGGCTAAGCCTACTTAAAATTAGGCCTAAGAGTCGCCCCCAAATAACCTCTTTTGTTGCTTAGATGTGGCCTCTCTCTCTCTCAGCTGACACAGCAAGCAAACTCCCTGCCCTCCCCTCTCTATGTGTGACATGACTCCGAGGGGTGCAAAGCTCCCTGGCAACATGGGACAGAAGTCCTAGGTTGAGCTGGGACTCAGCATCAAGATATTGAGAAAACCTTCACAACCAAAAGGGGGAAGAGAGAAATGAGACAAAATAAAGTGTCAGTGGCTGAGGAATTTCAAACAGAGTCAAGAGATTATCTGGGAGGTTGTTCATTACACATTATAGATATCCCCTTTTTAGATTATGGTGTATTAGAGTGGCTAGAGGGAAGTACCTAAACTGTAGAGCTGTGTTCCAGTAGCCTTCTTTCTTGAAAATGATTGTATAATGATACAGCTTTTGCAATGTGACTGTGTGATTGTGAAAACCTTGTGTCTGATGTTCTTTGTATCTATAGTATGGACAGATGAGTAAAAAATATGGATAAGAAATAAACAAATAATAGGGGGAACAAAGGTTGAAATAAATTGACTAGATTGAAATACTAGTGGTCAATGAGAGGCAGGGATAAGGGGTATGGCATGTGTGAGATTTTTTTTCTTTTTTATTTCTTTTGCTGGAGAGATGCAAATGTTCAAAGAAATGATCATGGGTCAGATGATAAATACACAACTATGTGATGATACTGAGAGCCATTGATTGTAACCATGTCAAGAATGTTTGTAATGTTTGTATGTTTGTTTATTGCTTACAATAAGATATATATATATATATATATATATATATATAAACAGAACAAAGACATTTCTCTTTCAAATAATAGTTCAGAGATAGATGGTGGTTCAGGAAGGGCAAGCAGTTCTGTTTTGAGGCCTTCCAGGGACCTGAGTTCCTTCTACCTTATTGTTGCGCTATCCCCTAGGATGCTGCTTTCACTGCAAGGTCAGAGCAGACTCACTAGCTCTGCATCCCCTTTCCAGCACACAGGAAAGGGAGAGTGAAAAGCAGCCATCTAACTATCTTCCTTTTTAAGAATGTGGCAAAGAATTTGCACACAAACTTCCACTTACATCCCATTTGACATATTTTGAGATTCATGGCTGGGTGTAGCTGCACAGGAGGATAGGAAATTAAATTTGGAGGCATTTCTATTACTAAAGGAAGAAGAAGAATGGTGATTGGGAACAAAGAGCAGTCTCTAACACAAATCGGTTTCTCTGGCCACCCACTCAAGAGTCCATGTATACCTTTCTTTCCTCATATAGAACACGCCTGAACTCAAATATCCCAAGGTCCCATTCAATTACTTATCCAGCTTGAAGACTAGGAATTCTTATTGATCCTCAGTGCCCTCCATCAATAGGGTCCTTCCAACCCAGGAACCAATAAACTGAAAGATCAGTTATCTTTCCCCCCACATACTCAATAAACAACTGTGGTTTAAGAACTGCATAATCAAAATTACAGCTCCCATACAGAAGGAAAGAATAGGTGTGGTAGTCTGAAGCTATATGTACAGCCAGAAAAGCATGTTCTTAAAGCTAATCCATTTCCGTGCATGTGGACTTATTTACATAGGATCTTATGGTGAGTAGGATCTTGAGATGTGGCAAAGTGGCTGTTGGGTTTTCCAGCACTCTTAAGCCACCCTTCCCCTCCGCAACCCCATTAATGGAATCCAAGCCAATCTAGATGATAGGTCTCAGAGCAGAACTCTATCTCCAAGCATCTATGCTTGCAAACTGGTTAGTTTCCGCCTTACTTCATCTTTTTCATATTATATTGTTAAATGTAGTAAGGAGGAGCCAACAAATACTAATATTCTGTTTTGTCTTCTTTACAATCTCTTCTCCCAGAACTATGGGCCCCAGAATTAAGACAGGTGACAATCTTGCCAAATGTTTTGCCTTGGCATAACAATGGTCCCCAAATTTCCAGCCTGCAGGAATTATTTCCTCTCCCCCTATTGCACAATCATATAGGCAACACCACGTGGTTTAGGTTTTTGTTTGGTTACACTTTATTTCTAGTATCAGTTTCTGTTTGTTTGAGGTCACTACCAAGTTGCTGTAGCAAAGAAACATCAAAATGCAGTGCTTGAAACAAGATAGAAACCTTTTTCTCTTTCACATAGCAGCACAGAAGACTCTGTTCTATAAAATAGCCCAGAGCATATTGCTACAGTTGCACTGTCTAGTATGTCATGATCAAATCTGGCTTACCAACACCATTAAAGGTGCATTAGCCTGAGGGAGGCGACAAAGAAAGGACGTGATGGAGAAGCAGCACCCATTCCTTCCACTCATATCCCACTGATCACACCTAACTGTGAGAGGATGTGAAATGTATGCTCTTGCCATGTGCTCACCAAAAGGCAATGAAAGTTCTATTACTAAAGGAAGATGAGGAAATAGATGGTGGGAACAACCAGTAATCTCAACCACAGAGCTCTATGAGCTGGGGCCCTTGACATGTCCCGTGATGGCTTATTAGTGGATAGTATTTTACATTAGATCTTTGTATAGAAAGACACTGAGATTGTACGCCTTAATCTTCATAATAATGTGTTTTTCTGTTGATTACGTGGTTTTAGATTTATGTCATTCTTTGAATATGATTTTTGCCCAATGCTCTCAATTTACAGGATCTTCCACAACACAACCAGTTTGTCAGAGGCAAAGCTCGGTTTGGAACCACGCACACCAGAGTCTCCATTACCACATATGGAATCCTAAAATGAATACAATACTCTAACATGTTCTGTCCAGAATAGAATGCAGTGACAACTTAACCTCACACATCATTCTCTTACTTAGATAATTCAGTATTTTAATTAACTTTTAAAATTATAGTGACACATTGCTAACTCCTACTTAACTTGTGATTTTTATGATTCTGGCTCAATTTCATGCCAAACATTTGCAAAGTAAGTTCTGTCCTACCTTTCATTTGTATAGCTTACTTCCACAAGTTAGTTTTGCAGCATGCATGTGTCACTGTTGAATTAGTTGAATTTACAGTCCTCTAGGAGTCTATTTAACAGGACATGCTTCCAGAGATTAAACTCTGGAACCAAATAAAAATTGTAATAATGTTAACATGTATTATATGCCTCCAATTTACTATATTCATTGCTTTTGTAGAAACAGATTAGATTATGATTAATTTTTTAAAGCCATGTTATTTTCCATATTTTACCAATTTATTTTGAATATGTATTATGCTATATATTCTGAAGTAAAGCTTATTGATCATAAATCTAGGCTTGACCTGTCTAAATGTGGTACCTTTTTTCACTTTTAGGCTTTTCCATAAATGCTATCACTTTGCATTTGTGTGTAGAAAATATTTCAGTGTATCTCTATGTAAATATAAATGTAAGCTTTGCAAATCCAGAGACTTAGTGTTCAATCCTAGAATAGTACAATATTTAAGGAGGATGGATCAACTCTTGAAATGCAATAAAAAGAAATCCTTTTTTTACTATTGGCTCTCAAAGAGCATTCAAGGTGATCCAAACACATATTTCACAACCATTTTTATTGAAATCCTCCTTTCTACTTCTCTCATCCGATCCCCTCCCCCAAACAAAGCCCCTCATAAACCTCTATGCTTCTTATTTTCTCCCGCCTCTCTCATCATATTGTATAATACAATCATTTAGGCTTAAACTCAGCATAAAATGTACCCTTTAGGAGATGGGAAGTAGAAAACTGAACTCACCAATGCAGATTTTCTTTGACAGGTAGAAAAATAGAGAAAATCAGACTATATGTATATTAATAATTTTTCTAACACGATAATAATAACTTCCACTCAGTGGGCACCAATTGTGTTCCAGGAACTTTATATCCATGTGTTTCTGAATCTACTATCTTGCCTATTCAGAGATGTCACACATGGGAAATTTTTTCAACAAACTTAAGCAGAGGGAAAATCATTCAAGAACTACTATAGGAATATACGATTGAGATACTTAGTTCCATGATGCTTGATATAGAAAAGGAAAAATCTATCACAGAAAGAAAAGTTAAAATATATATAAGCATCAAAATATTCAACCTCCAAAGATTCTTTTTTTATTATTATTATTTTGTGCACTTCGGGCTGTCTTCTAACTCCATACTGGATAAGAAGGAATAAAAAGGGAAAACAATCTAGGGGTTAGACCAAATTTTAACAGACACAAAAATTCTAAAGTGCAGGCATAAATATTTATTTAACTCTTTCATAGGATACTGCAATTTCCCTTCTGTAAGTATCAATACATGTGGAGATGCTTAAATCTATTGTGGCATAGTTTCAATGCACTTTGATGAGTTACAGACTTTTCCACTATCTATCTGTCTTATCAATTTACTTGTTAAACTGCTCGTATACATTATTCAGGGTGAATTAAAGACAAATCAGAAATATTCTTTCTAGGTTATTCTGGCAAAAGGAAGTAACAAAACTTCCATGTTCCCACCTCCATCACCTTCCCCATTCTCATTCCTACTGTACCCCCTCTTACTCCCTGGCCTTAAGAGACTAGTTCAATGGTAGTTGATAGAATATGCTTACCATATTACATTTACACATTTAAAATATGACATAATATCACCAGTAGAGCCCCTGAATCAGCTACAATTTCTATATTACCTCAAATATGCAGGCAGTGTTCACACTTTTCACATGCTGCTATAAATGTTCTCTCACTACTAAAGTTGGTTTGAATCCTGATTCAAACAAGTTGTATATATTGCATTTGGTTAATATGCTTTTGTCCCTTTTAATCTATAGGTTCCCTCTCCATCTCTTTTCTTCCACTTGCAGTTTTGTTGTTGTTGTTGTTGTTATTAAAGAAGCTGGGTCACTTGTCCTATCGAGTTCCCTGCAGTTTGAATTTTTTATTTTGTTTTGAACATGTTCCTCTGCCCTGGTATTTCTATAAATTAGTATTTATATCTTGAAATATGATAAAGTCAAATTTATATGTGTGTGATCGTGTGTGTGAAGATTAAATAAGTTATAAAATTTCATCAAGAGGTGCATAATGTCTGACTATCATTTTGTGAAGTTAGCAAATGCATTAGAGGTTACAAACCATGGTATTCTAATTCTGTTATTCCTTCTTCATTCATTAGTCAGAGTACTTCTATAAAAATATACTTTATTTCATCAAATACTTGGTTATCCTGATTTGGGTAGAAAAAAATAGAACAAGTTCTTTGTCCTCTACTTATGTTTTCAAAATAAGTCAATGTGTATTCTCTAAAGGTGACTGATGCATTTAAATATCTTTTTAAACTCATGATTCCAAAAGATTTGGTATGTTTCAATCCATGGCAGTTATTATCCTTATTGATACTTAAACTGTTTCAACTTGGGATGGTGGGAGCTTATTCAAGCTGGTTCCTGAGTCCTTTCTTTTTAAATCACAGATGTTTTAATAGAGGAATCTTATTCACCCTGTACAGAATTCTCTGAAGCAAGTAGGCTGGGTGGCCTGAGTGACACAAAAGTCATGGGCTGCTCCGGGGACACTAAAGGTTGACTGCCTTGACTGGCTTCACATCCTCAATTTCAGAAGACAGGCAATGGTAAGTGGGGTGACAGCGCAGCACCTTCGATGGCCTTGAGAACCAGGGGTGTCACCTGAATACCGAGGTCTTCAAAGCCGGGTAGGTGATGCAATTTCTTATCTGTGATGTGAATATACTCCACTTTATCCCTCGTTGTCCAGGGCTTAACTGGACTAATTTCAAAGAATCTACCTGTCAGTTGAAAGGCAAAATGTGTCAAGGGCTATGGGAGAAAGGGCCTGTGTGCCATAGCAAAGATATACTGTGCCAGGTCAAAGGGGAGATACCGATTCATCCCAATGAAATCAAAAGTTTTTCCTCTGGCATTTGGATACATCTGTAACATTTACTGGTCATTTCCCTGTCTTCTTGCCCAAGGAAATAAGAGGCATACCACCAAACCCGCGAAAATTTGCAAAATAATTGAGGAATCCATCATCTCTTCCAAGGATGTTAGATGGCTTCATGATAGTAGCTTCTGAAAAGGTATCTCCCACTTCTTTCTCTCCAACAGCCTTATTTCTCAGATATCTAGAAGAGCTTTTTATATCAGCATTCGAATGTGAAACATGAATGAATTTTTCAGTGCCAACTTCCTTGGGAATTTGAGCAATTGCTTGGTGAATTTTTACATAGACATCCTCTTAAAGTTTTTAGTTTCCCAGTGTCGCCCAATGAGACTGATGACCACACTGCTGTACTCCACTGCTCTGCAGATAGGACCTTTGTTTCTCCCATTCCATCCCAGGAAGATAATCTGGCCCATGTTACCCATGGGACGATGGTGCATGATGTCATATATATCAGACTGATGAGGCGTGATCACCTATGACCCATATATTCAAGTTGGCTGACAACATACCGGCCCAGGAATCCTAATGCTCCAAACACGGTGGCCACAACCCCACTGACTGAGCAACGCCCACCTTTCCCATGAGGTGTGACAGCATGATGAAGCTGGCGCTGGGGTGACCATAAAACGCAGAGGTGGCTAGTGCTGTCATGCCAGAACGTGACATAGGTAGGGCTCGGATCTCCCGGGGATGAGCTGCGGCCGCCATTGTCTCCAACAACCCCCACCTTCCTGAGTCCTTTTCACGTAGTCCTAATTGTCTTTGATAAGTTTCAGGTTCATCTAGTATATTTCTTACCTTAGGACTGAAATCAACCCTTTTTTCAAGAATCCTGGTTTCTTTTAGTGGAAAATGATACTTAAAGAACACAGTCAAGGTCTACTCCTAGAACTTACTGCAATTGGGTTGGCCAACATGTCCAGGCATTTTTAGTGGATAGTGCTAAAAAATGAATATGATTTGAAACGGACTAAAAAATATAAATGAAATCATACTGATATTCCAGTTTGCTATTCGGGACTACAAGGGTAAATTCATTGATCTTAATGTATAGCTCTTGTTGCCCATGACATTCATAACAACTTTCAATGACACAAACCTAATAATACTCCCTTGCTTTATCCCACAGTGCACAACTGAGTCTCAAAAGAACCATATCAATGCTACTTTAACTATGCAATTCCAGCAGTTTCTTTAATTCAAATAAAAGTATCTCTTGGAGAGGGATTAAATCTAAAAACTAACAGTGTAGATTATTCTTTCTTAAATAAAGACTGATTGGCTTAAACATAATTTACTTGGTGTTATTTATGACCTATATAAAAATACTCAAATACTGTAGTATATTTGGAAGTCCAACTCTGGAGGATGTTAGAACTTTCTTCTCAGGACTAACACCTTGTGTATCAAATGACCCAAAAGAATGTCTGTAAGTAATTCTTATCTCTGCTGTGCATTAATCGAGGGCTGACATGTTTGCAGGGAGACTCTCTTGCAATGTGACAAGACTCACAATGAGTTGGTCTCCCTCCATGAGAAAGGCACCGTAGGGGTCAAGTCATACCCAATTATACCATGGCTCTGTCTAGTATCCTTGAACAGTTACCATAGCCACTCTGAAGTCCTGAAGTTAACAGATGGTAAATTTTAAAGAACAGCTTTGTAAAA
This sequence comes from Myrmecophaga tridactyla, assembly GCA_004026745.1. Taxonomy (NCBI): domain Eukaryota; kingdom Metazoa; phylum Chordata; class Mammalia; order Pilosa; family Myrmecophagidae; genus Myrmecophaga; species Myrmecophaga tridactyla. Next base: position 144,355 of record PVIY010001382.1, on the reverse strand, counting down.
TTTTAAACAAGTCCAAATGTAAACCCTCTCATCTTCTCTATTCCACTCTTTGCCAAGAAAAGAAAGAAAAACATCATAAGTATGATTTTTTAAGCTGTTTATTTTTAAAGTATCGTTTATCCTAGGTTTCCAAGTCCATTTCAAATCATATTAAACAATAGTTTTTGTAAGCCAATGCCTCATTTTCATTATTAGCTTTCCCTAGCTGATGACCAATATGTGGGGAAAAGAGGCTGGAGGCAATAGCAGAGAGGCAAACTGCAGCCACGTTTCTGTTCACTCACACTTCCAAATTGCTATAGGACATAATATCACTATAACTGAGTTAATGTGAAAATTTTATATTTGGATTTTTAAGCTTCTTTCTTTTTGTAAGAAAAATCTACCTTTCCATTTTTATTAAGAGAGAGACCTTAGAAACCACTGTAGCTTCTTCTGATTCTCTGAACAGGGGCATGAGAGATTAAAGTTTAACGGGTGCTTTAACCTGCAGAGACATTGCACAGTTAGACACCATTAGAGAATGATCTATGAAGAACTGCTTAGGGTTGTTTTTATTTGTTTGTTTTAACATGTAACAAAAAGAATATAGATTTCTTATCAAAATGACATTCAAAATTCACACTTTGAGTAACCCACAAAACTCACATCCTAACATACAGGAATGGGATAAAAAATAAAATAAAAAGTAAAAATAGGATAATCATCTTTATGAATCAGGAATCAAAGAGAAATATGGGAGTGAAGCCACAGAGCAGCCATTCTCAGTACCATAAACAGGCAGAGGCAATGAGGAAATTAGTTACCAGGGACCCAGGAGGAAGGAGTTATTCTCCTCCCTCCTGTCCTTCGCCTCACCCCATGAAGCCAGACAGAGCAAACCTGTCTCCAGTTGCTCCCCAAAGCTACACCTCATAAAAGTCTGAGTGCCTAGGGACACAGTCGGATAGTCTCTACTTCCATTATAGCTTAGTTGACATATCCTCTGACTGGACTATTCCTAATATCACAGTGGAATTAGAGCCTTGAACCGCCAAGAGAAGATTTGGTTCTGGACTATGGGCCTTAGGAACTGGGTTGAGGCAACCACAAAAACTCTATGCAGAGAGAAGGAAGAGAGAGAAGGAAAAGTAGCATCTAACTGAGGTGGACCTACAAGCCAAAATTCCAAAACACACAAAGAATATTAATACCAAGAAAGTCAGAAAGTAGAATCAATGACTGGAAAATGAAACAATATTCGATGAAATAAAAATAATAGTGTCATGTTTAAAAGATTTTAAAATAACTATGTTTAAGGTTCTCAAAAAGATACAAATAGGATAGTGTGATGGTAGCTCAGTGGCAGAATTATTGCCTGCCATGCCGGAGACCCAGATTCGATTCCTGGTGGTATGCCCACGTGAAAAAAAAAGAATAATAATAATAAGAAAAAGATACAAAATAGAATAAGTATCATTACGAAGGAAACATTGGGGAAATTATTCAGAAAGAAGACAAAAAACGATGGTTTTAAAAACAGTATATTAGATAAACTCTAAACTAGAATAATTGAATAATATGAATGAATTGGGATGTTATACTAAGGAAATTACCTAGAATATAGCAGACAGGCAAAGAGAAAAAACATATGAAAGATCAGCTAAAAGTTATGTGTGTATGTGTGTGTGTGTATGTGTATACCCAGAAGAAAAAAGTAGGGAAAGTGTTAGAGAAAGAACAGAAAGATTGTAACTGAGGATTTTAAGGACAGTTGAAAAAATATGGGTTCTCAGACTGAATGTACGTTGCAGATTAACAAAGTTCAGCTAGATGGATTATAAGAAAACATCAAAATTCAGACATAATCTTAAAATATACCAAGAAGGAAACAGAGTGACTACAATTAACTGAGAGACAACGTACCATCAGCAATAGATGCCAGAAGAAAATAAAGTTATATCTTTAAAGTTCGTAGGAAAAATATCTCTCTACCCAGAATTTTATACCCAGATAAAACTCAGGCAGGGATGAGGGTAAAACAAATACACTTTGTAAAATACAAAGACAAAGAGTTTACCACCCATTGCTTCTGTTGTTTTCTATGCATCAGAAGTAAGTCATTAAATCCACTTTCAAGGGGAGAGTGTTACCCAAAGGGATGAAAACCAGGAGGTGGACACCACTGGAGGTTACCTTAGAGGCTGTCTATTGTATTGTCTTTTCAAACAATTTACTTCACATTGTAAACAAATATATGACACGCTTACTGATGGACATTAATGCCAAATTCTAAATAAAATATTAGCCAGGTATGGTGGCTTGGAGTTGTTTGTACTCCCAGAAAAACATATTCTTAAATTGAATCCGTCCCTATGGGTTTAAACCCATTGTAAATAATATGTTATGGTGAGGCTATGGCCATTAAGGTATAATCTACCTCATTCAGGATGGGTCTTAATCCTCTTACTGGAGTTCTTTATAAATGGAATGAATACAGAGGAGAGAAAAGTACGGAAGCAAGAATCTGACAGCATCAACCAGGAAGAGAAGAGAGAGACCAGCAGATGCCATCATGGCTTGTCACATGGCAGAGGTGCCAAGGGTCACCAGCGGCCAGTCTTCAGGAAGAGACCATCACCCTGATGATGTCTTGATTTGGACATTTTCTCAACCTCAAAACTGCAAGGTAATAAATTACCATTGTTCAAACTGAACCATTTTAAGGTATCTGTTTCCAGCAGCCTAGGAAACAAAACAAAAAAAACAAGAAATTAACAAAAAAATAAAACCAGATTAAAAAAAGGCATTAAGCTCAGATAGGTTATATACCAGTATTGCACAGATAGTTCAATATAAAGAAAATCAAGTAACCCACCTCATTATTTAACAGGAAAAAATAAATGATTGTATTAATAGCTGCATAAAGAATATTTGAAAAAATTCTACCTGCACACAAGATTAAAATGAAAAATGCTTAACAAAACTAGGAGCAAACAGAAACTTCTTTAACCTAGCTACTAAAAAGTTAAAGCAAACATCACAATTAAGGTTGAGACTTTCACAGCGCTATTATTAAAGTCAGGTAAAAAACTTATACTCCCACCATGGATAAGTCTTATTTAACTTTGTATTGGTGATCTTGTCAAAAGCAATGAGAAAAAGTAAAAAAATGAAAAGTGTAATTGGAAGCAAAGAAACAAAACTACCATTATTTTCCAGTGACATGATTATCTACACTTAAAATGAAAACAAATTTCTTAAAAAATTAATGAAACTGAATATAAAAATTCAGCAAGGTTGCTAAGTGCAAGATTAATAATACCAGTAACATTCTTATATATCAACTATGAAAATATTCTTATATAATATTCTTAAATACCAGTGATAAAAAGTAGAGAATAAAATACAAGATTCCATTCACAATAGGATCAAATGCTAAAAAAATACCTGTTAATAAATATAACAAATATGTACAAGAACTTTATAGAAAAAATTACAAAACTTATTGAAGAATAGAAGTGAAGACCTGAATAATCTAGCTTCTTCATAGTTTGGAAGACTCTGTATCATAAATGTGTCAGTTCTCTTCAAATTAAACTGAATGGAAGTGCTATTAAATTCCTGGCAGGATTTTTTTTTTTTGCCTGAAGGATTTTTTCATAGAAATATTTAAAAAATATATTTTTATTGAAATATATCTGCACATGTACAGTCCAACCATATTATACAACCATATTATACAATCAGTGACCCACAATATCATCACATAGTTGTGTATTCTTCACCATGATCATTTTTAGAACATTTGCATCCCTTCAGAAAAATAAAGAGAAAAAAAAGAACTCATACATTCCATACCCCTTATCCCTCCCTCTCATTGACCTACACTATTTCAATCAACCCAGTTTTTACCCTTTGTCTCCTCCTGTCATGCATTCATTTTTTATCCTTAATTTTTTTTTTTTACTTACCTTTCCATACCCTGGATAAAAGGCGCATCAGACACATGTTTTCCTAATCACACATTTACAATGTGACTACATTGTAAAAGCTATATATTTATACAGTCTTCTTCAAGAATCAGGCTACTGGAATACAGTTATACAGTTTCAGGTACTTTCCTCTAGTCATGCCAATACACTGTAAATTAAAAAGGGATATCTATAAAATGTGTAAGAATAACCTCCAGAATAACCTCCCAATTCTGAAATTTCCCAGCGACTGAGACTTTGTTTTGTCTCATTTCTCTCTTCCCCCTTTTAGTCAAGAAGCCTTTCTCATTCCCATGATCCTGGTCCAGCCCATCCCTGGGAGCCAGGTCCAACATTGCCTGAGAGATTTACACCCCTGGGAGTCATGTCTCACGTAGGAAAAAGGGCAGTGAGTTCACCTGCCAAGTTGGCTTAGAGAGGCCACAACTGCGTAACAAAAGAGGCTCTCTGGGGGTGACTCTTAGGCATAATAATAAGTAGGCTTAGCCTCTACTTTGTAGGAATAAGCTTCATACAGGTGAGCCCCAAGATTGAGGACTCAGTCTATTGAATTGGTTGTCTCCACTGCCTGTAAGAATATCAGGAATTCTCCAGATGGGGAAGTTTAATATTTCTTCTTTCCTCTCCAGTCCCTAAGGGGACTTTGTAAATAATTTTATTCTCTTCCCTGATTACTCTGGGATATATCAGGGCATCACACTAACCTGTACAAACCAACAAGATCTCATGCCTTATTCAAGATTCCATGTTATTATGGTGTTCAAGTAAACTGACCATACAAGTTAAATCAGATAATGTGCTACCCAAAATATACATTTTGTACCAAATAAACATCTCTCCCTTTAATCTCACACAGAGGTTGAAGTTTGAAAATATGGACCATATCATCTTTTATCCAGTGTTCTGATTTAGAAGGTCCAGTTTCAACAAAGGGTAAGAGGTCATTGGGGAACAGCAAAAAGCCCATATGGCTAGAGTATGGAGGAATCAAAGGATATGTCTTCATTCTTTGTGAGCTTCCTTTCAACACTAAAAAGGGATGCTCCCCCAGCCTGAGCTGGGGAGAAAGACAGCTGATCCTGCTGGGGACAGGAGGCTGGTGGCAATAGAGGGGGAAGGTGTTAGGGTGTTGCTGCCAGGTCCCCTGTCCTGGGTGCTGGTAACCACTTGGTCCCCAGGACCCTGATACTCAAGACCTTGGGCCCCTCCAGACAATCAGGGAGGCTCTAGTCCCCTGGTCTCCACACTGACCAAGCTGTGAGGAAAGCACCCTTCCTTCAGATGAAGGCCCTGAGTCCCCCCAGTGTATGTGGTCTCCAAACCCCAGGCAGATCCAGAGAAGCCCAAGGCCAGCTAGCTGCCAGGATGGGTGTGTATGGAGGCAACACTTCTTGAAATTTCCTTGGGGCTAATACCACACTGGCCAGAGTGTCTTGGTTGCTGATATCAGGCCTGGTCTCACCCGGCTCTACCTCCATTACCCATGCTGACCTATTCTCCATAAATTTGGTGCTTGGGAATAAGGGTCGGGGCCCTTGATTTGGGATCAGAAAAGCTGAGTCCACATCTTGACTTTACCACTTCGGAGTTGGGACAAGTGTCTAGCTTTCTTTACATATTTCAGTTGTCCTTTTCTAGAAAGTGAGGGGGTAGATCAGTACTCACTTAGGAACCTTCTGGGAAGAATACCTTGACCCTTCCAGTTGAAATGATTTGTTCATTTCTGACCCTCACCTGCTGGTCAGTTTTGTTAAGAAATCATGCTGCTTTGCCTTACTAGAGATCGTGTCTCTCATTGTTAGAGTGTGTGTAAAGTGTTGTTGAGTTTAAGGGCTCCCGAACACCTTCTTACTGGGAGGCAATGAGTGATGACTCACCAGAGAATCCCCCCGGAAGCAGGTAACCTATAATTGCTTGTTCTTGCAGTGCAGGATCTGTTGGGCAGATGAGCTCTGCAAGCAAGCTGAAAAGCATCAGATGGGGGCTGGGAAAACCAGATGAGAGGAGGTTTTCTCCAGACTGGTTGCAGAATCCAGTGTGTTAGAGGTGGAAAGGCTCCAATCAGGGGTCCCAGACTCCAGGTTCCCCAATCAGAGACCACCATGAGAACTCCTAAGGAAGGGTTTGATGCCCATCATTCAGGCATCCACAGAACTCATGCTGTGTGCTCATTATTTATTGGATGAATGTCTCTGGGGGGAAGTCAAGTGAATGTCAGTGATATTCTTGAATTTGGTGATTTCTGAAAGTCTTAGGAGATAACTTGGGTGGCTTTCAAGCCAACCATTACTACTTTTAGTGGTAAAGAGCCTGGGTTTTAATTTAATTTGAAATGCTGGTGATAAATAAAAGTGAGGGGTAAGGGGTATGGTATGTATGATTTTTTTTTCTGTTATCATTTTATTTCTTTTTCGGTTGTCTTTTTATTTCTTTTTCTGAATTGATGCAAATGTTCTAAGAAATGATGAATATGTAACTATGTGATGATATTGAGAATTACTGATTATATATGTAGAACAGAATGATCATATATTAATGTTTTTGTTTGTTGTTAATGGTTTTTAATTAATAAATAGATTTTTTAAAAAAAGAGCCTGGGTTTTGGAAACAGACAAGAGGCTGAGTCCTGGCTCTCGTTTAACCAGCTGTGGAATCTTGGTCCTCTTTGACCCTTAGTTTCTTCATCACTACAATGAGTGTAGCACTAGCATCTTTGTACAGCACTGTGAGGATCAAATTAGATCATCCACTTAGAGAGCTTAGTGCTTTGCTAAGCACATAGCAACTGTCCATTATCATCCAGTACGGCAGCAAGTGCTGGTGTGGCTGGTGTGGTCGGCGAAGTGGGAGGGGGTAAAAGGAGGAGTCCAGACAGGGGTGGGGACATGGAGGGGCTTGTTTGTTTGTAAGTCATGCTGAGAGCTGTGGAGAGCCTCGTGGTTTTTCATCAGGTCAGTGACGTGTAGACTGAAAGTGAGAAAGATGAGCTTCAGGGACGGAAGGACCGTGTTCAGGGCCTTCATATGCTCCACTCATCTCGTTATCCATTTATTCACTCAACAAAGATGTATTGAGCACCTTCTATATGCTGAGTAATATTCTCCCCATCAAGGAAACAGCAGTAAATGCAGTCAAACCCCTATCTCCAAGGAACTGACTCTGGTGAAATCCAGAGGAATAATTTTATCATTTAACAGACATATTTGAGGCACTTGCCTAGTGGGTGATTTTGTATTTATCTGCCCTTTTTTAAAAAGATCCAGTTGGATCTTGATTAGTTTACTGGAATCCTTTAAAAGAGGAAGCATTTTGGAGAAAGAAAGAGAGCCACGAGAACCACGAGAGCCCATGCAGCTAGAGACTTTGGAGATGAAGAAGGAAAACACCTCCCGGGGAGCTTCATGAAACAAGAAGCCTGGAGAGAAAGCTAGCAGACATCACCATGTCCACCATGTGCCTTTCCAGTTGAGAGAGAAACTCTGAATTTCATCAGCCTTTCTTGAGTGAAGATAACCTCTTCTTGGTGCCTTAATTTGGACATTTTTCTAAACTGGCTTTAATTGGAACATTTTCACAGCCTTAGGACCATAAATTTGCAACTTAATAAATTCTGTTTCTGGTATATTGCATTCCAGCAACTAGCAAACTAGAACAGGAATCATGCAAATACTTCTTTATTCATTGCCCAAATTACTCTGGGATATATTGGGGCATCATACTAACATGGAAAAAACAACAAAGTCTCACATCCTATTCAAGAGTCTGTGTACTTATGGTGTTCAACTAAACTGACTATACAAGTTAAATTAGGAAATGCACTACCCAAAATACAAATTTTGTACCAAATAAACATCTCTTCCTTTGGTTTCACATAGAAGTTAGAGCTTTGAAATATGGACAATATCATCCTTACTCTATATTCTGATTTACCTTAGTCCTATCCAGATCAGCTTCATTCATATTTGTACTCGAAGTCAGATCCTTTTTTCAACTTTTTAAACAGTTCCTGTATGGGGTACTGCTGACTTTCATAGCTTCAGAGCTCTAATTCTGAGTCTCAGGTGTCACATAAATACCCAAAGTTTCTGGGAACAACCAAGTTATAAACAAACAGCTCAGTATCTCAGAATTTAGAGATAACAGTTGCAACTTGTGAATATGTGTGACTGCTGTAAGAGTTTACCATCTAGGACCCTTTACAATAGGCCCCAACCTGATAACCCATACTCTTGACTTCAGTTCATCAAATTTTTATATTAGTTAGTGCATGTAGAGTGAAGCATGATAAATTTTGTTTGTTTCTGACATGTCATTCAACATACAGTCGTCATGGTTCATTCACCTATTTGCATGCCTCAACTTCATTCCTTATTACAGGTGGTCAGCAGTCCATTGTATGAATACACCATAGTTTCCCCTTCCATTCCTCAGTCACTGTACCCTTAGGCCACTTCATCCATTGTGGATTGCGAACACGGCCGCCATAGCCACCAGTGTGCAAATATCCATTCATGCCCCTACACTCAGTTCCTCCAAGTATATACTGAGCAACGGGATTTCAGGATCATATGGCAACCCTACCCCTAGCCTCCATGGAACCACCACACTGCCCTCCAAGGGGCTGCACCTCTTAGTTTCCCTACTGACAGTGAATAGGTACATCTCTTTCTCTGCATTTCTTCTAGCACTTATTTCTCTCTGTTCATTTTTAAACAATTTTATTCACACATCATACAATCCAACCTAAGTGTGTAGACATGCCTTTGCCACCATAATCTATCTGAAGACATTTCCTTTGTTTCCACATAGAATACATACCCCTTCCCCATGCCCCCCTCCTGTTGACATTTAGTTTTGGCATAACGCCTTTGTTACATTCAGTGAAATGTTACTGTTGACTAACCACCCTAGCTTGCATGGATGTACTTTTTTCCATACACCATCTCTTTTCAACACCCTGCAAATTTGACATTCATTTGTTCTCCCTAATACAAAAGCGTTTTTTTGTTTGTACATTTAATCGCCACCATTGTCCACTCTAGGCATTCCTAAGTTATACCATCTCAGTCTTTAACATCTATCTTTCCTTCTGGTTTCATATGTGTCCCCAGCCCTTCTCCTTTTATCATACTCACATTCAGCTTCAGTCAGTACTTATTGTGCTACAATCAGGTAGTATTTTGCTATCAATTTCTGAATTTTTACAATCAGTCCTGTTGACAATCTATATTCCTTCAGCACCAATGCCCAATCTCTACCCTATTTCTACCTCCTGATAACCTGTGTTCTTAATGTCAATTCTCCAAGTTTGCTCATTAATGCTAGTTCATATTAGTGAGACCATACAGCATTTCCTTTTGTTTTGGCTAATTTCACTCAGCATAATTGATCCTCAAGGTTCATCCACATTATTATATGCTTCACAGCTTTATTCTGTCTTACAGCTGTGTAATATTCCATTGTATGTATATACCACAGCTTGTTTAGCCACTCGTCCGTTGATGGACATTTGGGTTGTTTCTATCTCTTGGCAATTATAAATAATGCTGCTATAAATATTGGTGTGCAAATGTCTGCTAGTGTTTGTGTCCTCAGGTCCTCTGAATATATACCTAGAAATGGGATTGCTGGATTATATGACAATTCCATACTTAACCTGCTGAGGAACCGCTAAACTGCCTTTCAGAGCGGTTGTACATTTTACATTCCCACCAAGGGTGGATAAGTGTGCCTCTTTTTCCACATCCTCTCCAGCACTTGTTGTTTCTGTTTTGTTTTGTTTTTATAACAACCATTCTAGTAGATGTCAGATGATATCTTATTGTGGTTTTGATTTGCATTTTCCTAATAGCCAGGGAAGTTGAGAGTCTTTTCATGTGCCTTTTAGACATTTGTATTTCCTCTTCTGAGAAGTGTCTGTTCATGTCTTAGCCCATTTTTTAATTGGGCTGTTTGTCTTTTTCTTGTTGAGTTGAAGAATCTTTTTATGCATTCTGGATACTAAACTCATCTGATATGTGGTTTCCAAATTTTGTCTCTCATTGCATAAGCTGTGTTCTTACTTTCTTGACAAAGTTCTTTGATGCACAAACGTGTTTAATTTGAGGAGTTCCCATTTATTTATTTATTTCTTCAATGCTCATGCTTTAGGTGTAAGGTCTAGGAAACCACCTCCTATGGCAAGTCTTATAATATATATAGATATTTCCCTACTTTTTTTTTCTGAAAAATTTATGGTCTTAGCTCTAATGTTTAGGTTTCAGTCCACTTTGAGGTAATTTTTTGTGTAGGGTATGGATCCTCTTTCATTCTTTTGCATATGGATATCCAGTTCTTCAAGCACCATTTATCAAAGAGGCTGCTCCATCCCAGATGGGTTAGCTTGACTGCCTTAGCAACGATCAATTGTCCATAGATGAGAGGGTCTAAATCTGAACACTCTATTTCATTCCATTGGTCAGTATATCTATCTTTATGCCAGTTTCATGCTGTTTTGACCACTGTAGTTTTGTAATATGGTTGAAAATCAGTTAGTGTGAGATCTCCCACTACATTTTTCTTTCTCAAGATCCTTTTAGCTATTTAGGGCACCCTTCCCTTCCAAATAAATTTGATTATTGTTTTTTCTATTTGTGCAAAATAAGTTGTTGGGAATTTAAATGATATTTCATTGAATCTATAAATCAATTTGGGCAGAATTGACATCTCAACCATCTTTAGTCTCCCAATCCATGAACATGGTGTGCCTTTCCATTTATTTAGGTCTTCCATGATTTTTTTTTTAGCAATTTTTTGTAGTTTTCTGAGTATAGGTCTTTTGTATTCTTAGTTAAATTTCTTCCTAAATATTTTATTCTTTTGGTTGCAATTGTAAATGGAATTTTTTTCTTGATTTCCTCCTCAGATTGCTCATTACTAGTGTGTAGAAGCACTACCTATTTTTGAGTGTTGATCTGTATCCTGACACTTTACTGTACTCATTTATTAGCTCTAGTAGCTTTGTGGTAGATTTTTTTGGGGGATTTTCAACATAGGGTATCATATTATCTGCAAACAGTGAGAGTTTTACTTCTTCCTTTCCAGTTTTGATGCCTTGCATTTCCTTTTCTTGTCTAACTGCTCTGGCTAAACCTTCTAGCACAATATTGAATAACAATGGTGACAGTGGGCATCCTTGTCTTGTCCCTGATCTTCGAGGGAAAGCTTTCAATCTTTCCCCATTGAGGATGAAATTAGCTGTGAGTTTTTCATATAATGCCTTTATCATGTTGAGGAAGTTCCCTCTATTCCTATCCTTTGAAGTGCTTTCATCAAGAAAGTATGTTGAATTTTGTTGAATGCCTTTTCTGCATCAATTGAGATGATCATGTGGTTTTTCTGCTTTGATTTATTGATATGGTGCATTACATTGATTGATTTTCTTATGTTGAGCCATTTTGCATGCCTGAAATAAATCCCACTTGGTCATGGTGTATAATTCTTTTACAGTGCTGCTGGATTTGATTCACAAGAATTTTGATGAGAATTTTTGCATCTATATTAATTAGAGAGATTGGTCTGTAAGTTTCTTTTTTGTAGTATCTGTATTTGGCTTTGGTATGAGGGTGATGTTGGCTTCATAGAATGAGTTAGGTAACTTTTGCTCCTCTTCAATATTTTGAGGAGTTTGAGCAGGATTGGTACTAATTCTTTCTTGAATACTTGGTAGAATTCACATGTGAAGCCATCTGGTCCTGGACTTTTCTTTTTTGGGAGCTTCTTGATGACCAATTCAATCTCTTTACTTGTGATTGGTTTGTTAGGTTGTCTGTTTCTTCTCAAGTCAATGTTGGCTATTCATGCCTTTCTAGGAGGTTGTCCACTTCACCTACATTGTCTGCATTTATTAGTATAAAGTTGCTCATAGTGTCCTCTCATTACCTCCTTTACTTCTGTGTGGTCAGTGGCTATGTCTCCTCTTCCATTTCTGATTTTATTTATTTGCATCTTCTGTCTATTTCTTTTGTCAACCTAGCTAAGGGCCCATCAATTTTACTGATTTTCTCAAAGAACCAACTTCTGGTTTTGTTGATTTTCTCAATTGTTTTCATATTCTCAATTTCTTTTATTTCTGCTCTAATCATTGCTATTATTTTTTTCTTTTGCTTTCTTTGGGGTTAGTTTGCTCTTCTTTCTCTAGATCTTCCAAGTGAATAGTTAATTACTGGATTTTTGCTCTTCCTTCTTTTTTCATATAGGCATTTAAGGCAATCAATTTCCTTCTTAGTACTGCTTTTGCTGCATCCCATAATTTTTAATATGTTGTGTTTTCATTTTCATTTGCCTTGAGATATTTACTGATTTCTCTTGTAATTTCTTCCTTGACCCACTGATGTTTCAGAGTGTATTGTTTAACCTCCATATATTTGTGAATTTTCTAGCCCTCTGCCTTTATTTATTTCCAACTTCATTCCATTATGATCCAAGAAAGTGTTTTGTATGATTTCAATCCTTTTAAATTTATTGAGACTTGCTCTGTGACCCAACATATGGCCTATCCTTGAGAATAATCCATGAGCACTTGAGAAAAATGTGTATCCTGCTGTTGTGGGGTGTAATGTTCTGCAAATGTCTGTTAAGTCTAGTTCATTTACTGTATTATTCAAATTCTCTGTTTCTTTGCTTGTCCTCTGTCTAGATGTTCTACCCATTGGTGAGAGAGGGGAATTGAAGTCTCCAACTATTATAGTAGAGGTGTCTATTTTTCCCTTCAGTATTGTTGGTGTTTGAAAGTGAAACTTGGTTGAACTAAGCCCTTGCTGCTAGTAAAGTCTGTTTCCTTTCCCCTCAGGGAACCAGCTTGCCATGGCCATGGGCAAGGGCCTCAACCACCATTGCTTGGGGGGCTTATGATTCTGTTTGGGGTCTTAGCCAGTCCACATGGTCCAGACTGGTGTACACTGAGTGGCTAGTCATTGACATAGCCCCAGCAGTTGTTCTGTACTGTTCCTGGCTATTTACTTCTCTGGAGGATGAACTAAATTCCACACCTCACTAAGCCACCATCTTGCCCCCCTCATAGAACTTTAAAATTTGATTCCAAAATTCTGATGGAAGAGTAAAGGAACACATCATCATATACATTTGGGAAAGAAGATTAAATAGGGAGAACTAATGCTACTAGATATTAATACTTATCATGAAAGTATAGAATTAAAAGATGCAAAATCAATTCAGGAGCATAAATAGAACAATGGTGTAAATTACCTTAGAAACGGCCTATAGGCAAAATATTAAACATCTTTGAAGAAATTTGAGAGTTACTTTATGACATCAGGAAAGGGAATGATTTCTGAAATAAGACTTCAAAAGCCCAAATATAAAACAACATAAGTTGAGATAGATACTGTAAAAGAATGGGAAAAACTTTATGTGAAATCTTTAATGGCACATTTTCCCCAGTTTTGAACAAAGGGTCTCATAGTTTCCTTTAGCAGCAGACCCCACAAATCATGTAGCCTACACAGTGCATTGGAGGGAGGGACATTTGAGTTGAGTTTTGAAAGGCTAATGTTAGTTAAATACTCACTAAGAAGAAAGGAAGAAAATTTCAGGCAGAAGGAAAAGCAAGTGCAAATGCATGAAATTTTGGATAACGCACTTTTTTGTGCTAATTAAGTAGTTCAGCATCACTCAGGGAAAAGATGAGTGGAGTAGAGGAGGGGGAGGTAGTTTGCAGAGGAGCCAAATCATAAAGGGACTTGTTTATTAAGCTATGAACATTATTCAGACCAGCAGGAACTACCGAAAGATTTTAAGTAGAGAGAAATAATATGGACATGTTCCCAGAAAACTTGCATTATTCAGGCAGAGCCGTGAATTTTACCTAAGCCATAGAATATCTTCAAATTGTTTCTCTGATTTAATTGACTTGGTGATTGGATGAAAGAAAAATATGAAAGGGATCCCTCGTAATAACATCATGTCATCTGCCCACATCTTTGGAGTGGTAAGAGAGGGGAGACACACCTACTTGAAAATTCTTGGAGTTTGAAGACATGAAACCAATCAAATCCAGGTACTTGTCATTCATTTGTATATTTGGGGGCAAATCAATTAACCTCTCTGAACTTTTTCTGTTTTTGAGGAGGTTGAATGGACTTTTCCATATCCCCGTTCATTAGAACGGGGCTTGTTTCTAAGCTAAAATGTTCTGCAGAGAATGAACAATCAGTTTTTCCTATATTTTAGATTATTTTCTTTTATTAGATTATTAGATACTGGCTCATGCATATTGTCAAATGATTGCCTAATTCCACAAGCTACATTTGAAATGCCTATTTCCATGTACCCTAATCAGTTTTAGATATTATCATTCATTTTTAAAAATTCAATTTGTGAAATTGGATCTAATTGTTTTAAGTTGCCTTTCTTTTAATTCTCGTGAAGTTAAAAGATTTTCTATGTGGTCCAAAATCCTCTTTTGGAGGATTTATTTCCTTTCCTATTTTTAGTTATTTCTCTCTTTTTAAACTTTTTGTCTTAAATTAATTTCAAACTTATAGGAAAGTTGTCAAAACAGTACAAAGACTATCATATGTCTTTTACTCAGCTTCACCAAATGTTAAAATTTGCCCCATTTGCTTTATCCTTCTCTCTCTCATTATATTTACACATACACAAACACACATACAAACACAAGGTATGCATGAATACATATATAATTATGTATGCATTATATAATTAAAATATTTAATTACTCTTTTGGAACCATTTGAGAATAAATTGCAGACATATGTGCTTTCCCAGTAAATACCTCAGTGAATATTTCTATAAATATAGATAATTGCATAAATAACTACACAATAATTTTTTTAATTAAAAAAATCTAACATCAAGGTAATACTATTATTTAATCTATAAATCTTATTCAATTGTCCTAATCATCACAATAATACCCTTTAAAGAATTGTTTCAGGACCCAATCCTTCAAATGAGCCATCCTTTTATCAACTTTGTTGTTCGTCCTTCTTTCAGATTTCTCCAAGCTTTCCAGCACAGATTTTTGGGTCCTGAGTCCCTGCCCTCCTCTATTTCCTTTTTGTGTATCTGCATGTTCAAACGAACACATCAAAGTAGCAGACTGCTGCCACCTCATTTCCATGTTAGGTTCCCACAGTTATTCTCTAGATTTCTCTCCGCTACAGGCTGAATTATTTTAGATTTTCCTCTTTGGAGCTACATTTGCCATCTGTTGACCTAATCACCTAATGAGCCAGAACTTATAAAATCATGTTTTATTGTTTGCTGTGTTCTCTGCCTCCAATTTTTTTAGTAGCATCTGGGAGCTTTCAACACTGTTTTCCATTTACTAATAAAAATTGCTTATAAACACCATCAAATAATGCACTGTCTGAAAGTTGAAGCTTAATGCTGGTTATAAAGCTGAAAAACTGTCATAAAAGGTAAAGTGCCACAGCCAACACGTGTCCTCTGACTCTCTTTTAGTTACCAGAGCTATTAGTCTTTGAGCCTTTTGCATTCTTCTTTGGCCAAGGCAACCAGGGCTTTAATAAGGTATTCTCTGCATGTCTTCCTTTATGAAAACAAACAGAAAAGTCTTCTTGACGATAAGGAATAAGAACATATCTGTAATCCTAATGACATGATCCTTCCATGACATGATTACAGTCATTGTCTGTGTGAAGGAACTAGGATAAGGTACTGTAGTTGGAAAACAGATTTCCCCTTATGATATAATTGCTATTATTTTCTGAAAATTAATTATGTACCCAACCATAATTAGGCACTCACTGGAGGTTTGTTTTGAACTTGTAGCAACCTCTTATAACTTCCAGAATTTGACTATTTGCAAAAGAGAATGCTGTATATTTTCAATGACTGCGTTTCCAGTGCCATTAACTTAGACTCCAATAGTCAGGCCCTTGAAGCTGTGCCAATCCCTTGAAGGAAAATGAAAGGAAACCACTCTATAGGAGGGATTATCACCTCACCAGGTCACAAAGACTTCCAAATGATTTCTGGATGTTTTAGTTTCCTGGGATGCTCAAGCAAATACCATGCAGTGTGGTCAAGTTGAAAAGGGGAATTTACTTGCTCACAGTTTTGAGGCTAAAAGATTCAAATCAAGGTGTCATCAAGGTAATGCTTTCTTCCCATAGACAAGCATTCTAGGGCTGGATGCTGGTGCTCCTTGGCTCCTCTGTCACATGGCAAGGCACATAGCAGCATCTCCTGGTCTCTCCCTTCTCTTACAGTTCCACTGATGTTCAGCTTTTTGCTTCCTATGGCTTTCTATATATCTATTTGAATTTCATTCTGCTTATAAAGAACACAGTATTAGGATTAATACTGACCCTGAATGAGGTGGGCTATGCCTTAACTGAAGTAACATCATCAAAAGGTCCTAATTACAATGAGTTTACACCCAATGGAATGGGTTGGGTTTAACAACATGTTTTTCTGGGGTACACACAGCCTCACACCACTATACTGGCTTTGATTTGTAATACTGTGGTATGCTCACATTTTTTTTCAAGGGAGTTTTATATAAGCTTTGTAAATTATCTGAAGAAAAATAACTCTTTTGAATTGAGAAATGAAATCTCTACCACATTGATTTTTATGAAGAGAGAAATATTTGAGGAAAGCAAGAAAATGGAATGTTCTAAATCCAAATACTTTCAAAAGTTCTAGGGTATACACCTTATTCTTTCTCAGGATAGTATAAATTGCCAGTTTTCACAAGCAGTACTCAAGCCATACCAGAGTCAAGAGTCATTTTTTTTCTCTTCTAAAATCAATGATTTTGAAAACAAAAATTAAAGATAATTTAAGATATGATGTTATTATTCAAAGGTTGAGTATCACTTATTGTTATTTTTTATTTCTTATTAGAGAAGTTGTAGGCTTACAGGAAAACCATACATAAAATACAGAGTTCCCATAGACCACCCTATCATTAACACCTTTCATTAGTGTGGTGTATTTGTTATGATTGATGAAAGAACATTTTTATACTTATACTACTAACTATAGTCCATGGTTTATTTTAGGGTTCAATGTTTGTGTTATACAGTCCTATGGATTTTTTAAAAATGTATTTTAGTAACATATATACAATCTGTTTTGGTTTGCTAATGCTGCTGGAATGCAATATACCAGAAATAGATTGGCTTTTACAAAGAGGATTTATTGGGTTACAAATGTACAGTTCTAAGGTCATGGAAATGTCCAAATTAAGGCATCAACAAGAGGATACCTTCACTCAAGAAAGGCAAGCCATGTCCAGGGTTTATGTGTCACACGGAAAATCATCTGCTTGCCCTTCTCTCCTGTGTTGGTTTCCACAATGGCTCTCTCAGCTCCTGTAGGTATTTCTGGCTTTTCCTGGGCATTTTCTTTCTCTAAGCATCTGTGGGTCCTCTCCTACTTTCTCCAGGGCAAATTCTGGATTTCATCTCTTAGCTTAGCATCTAGCAGGGCATTTTCTGTATCAAAACATTTGTGGGTCCTCTGCTTCTCTGGGGGGCATTTTCTTTCTTCAAGTATCTGCTCTTAATGGACTCCAGTAATTGGATTAAGACCCCATGTGTGGTTTGAAACTGTTTTGTGTCCCAGAGAAACCATGTTCCTTTAATCCTTATCCAATCTTGTGGGCAAATCTGTTGTTTGGATGGGACCTCTTATTAGGTTGTTTCCATGGAGAAGTAACCCTGCCCATTCAAGGTGGGTCTTAACTAGTTTTCTAATTAATTAGCTTACTCAATTATCTTAACTACTTAATTAGATTACTAATTAGAGGTCCTTTAAGAGTGGACCATTTTGGAGAAAGCTCAGACACAGATGCTTGGAGATGCTGAGAGAGCCATTTGAAACCAGAAACCCAGAAAGAAAGACAACAGATGTTGCCATGTGCCTTGCAATGTGACAGAGAAACCCCAGACTCAATCGGCCTTTCTTGAGTGAAGGTATCTTTTTGTTGATGCCATAATTTGGACATTTTTACTACTTTAAATTGTAGCTTTTAATTTAATAAATCTCCTTTGTGAAAACTAATTCATTTCATGTAGATTGCATCCTTGCAGCTTTAGCAAATCAAAAGAGATTTTGGTATAAGAGAAGTGGGCTGCTGCTGAGTTTGCTAATACCAAATATGTTGTAAGACCTTTTTAAATTGGTAAGAGGAAGATTCTGGAAGAGTTGTGTGGAGCATAAAAGAAAAGGCTCAGAATGCTTTGAAGATATTGATGGTAGAAATATAGATGCTAAAGATTCTTCCAATGAGGTCTTAGCTAGAAATGATGAATGTGTTGTCACAAACTGGAAGGAAGGTGACCCTTGTTTTAAAGCAGCAGACATTTTGGCAAAATTGAGTCCTGATGTTAGATGGAAGGTAGAATTTGAAGGTGACTAGCTTGGATATCTAGCTGAGGGAATTAACAAACTAAAAGTGGAAAATGCAGCCTGGCTTCTTTTTGCAGCTTACAGTAAAATATAACAGGAAAGGAATAAGCTGAGAACTGAACTCTTGGGTACAAAGAAACCAAAAACTATTGGCTTAAAAAATTCTGAACTTTTGGAAAATGAGACCCCACAGAATATTGCCCCACGTGAGGATTTAACCAAACATGGAACCAGTCAGCCATTTCAGAAAAAGTCAGGATTGGAGACAGAGTTATTTAGAAAGGATTTGTGAAAAGTCCTATTGTCTGATGATTTTGAGTCCTATATGCTGCATGCCAAATCAACAATTTTTTTGTGAGATCTGTATGAATGGAGCCACTACCAGTTTGAACTAAAAGGGACAGAAAAGGGACAGATTGAAGGAAAAATGACTTCAAAGGCAGAACCATGGAAACTAAGGTCTGGAGCCAGGAAACCTCAGGTCAGGAGAGTGGATCCACCTGAGCATGTGGAGAGGGTGAGTTTGGCCTTCCGCCTCATTGCTCAGGAAGAGTTTTGCCCTCTTCTGCCTCAGAGAGGGTGGAGCAAGGATGGGGAGACCCTGGCTGCTGCTCCATTATTCTGAAGGGGTTGAGCGTGTGTCATGGAGATGACAGAGTTCTTATGTCATAATCTTGTCTGCAGGGAACTTGATCGTTTCTCCTTCCCACAAGACACCAACACTGGCCCATTAAATTGATGATATCATGTTGATTGGATCCGGTGAGCAAGGAGTAGCCACTACTCTAGACTATTGGTAAGGCATTTGTGTGTCAGAGGTTGGGAGATAAATCCAACAAAAAATACAGCGGTCTTCCCACTCAGCGAAATTTCTAGGTGTCCAATGGTGTAGGGCATGTCAAGATATCCCTTCTAACGTGAAGGATAAGTTGTTGCATCTGGCCCCTCCTAGGTGGGAGGGCCCAATACCTAATTGGCCTCTTTGGAGTTTGGAGACAACATATTCCTTTTTGGCTCATTTACTGAATGACCAGAAAAGCTGCTAATTTTGAGTGGGTACTGGAACAAAAGGAGGGTCTGGGACAGGTCCAAGCTGCTATACAAGTTGCTCTGCCACTTGGGCCGTAATGATCCAGCAGATCCAATGGTGCTGGAAGTGTCAGTGGCAAATAGGGATGCTGTCTGGAGCCTTTTACAGGCCTGCATAGGAGAATCAAAATGCTGACCCTTATGATTTTGGAGTAAAGCATTAATCTCTTTAGATAACTAATCTTCTTTGAGAATCAGCCTTTGGCCTGATACTAGGCCTTAGTAGAGACTGAATGCTTAACCATGGGGTCCCAAGCTATAATGAGACTTGAGTTGCCTATCATGAGCTGACCCACCAAGCCATAGAGTTGGAGTGCACAGCAGCACTCCATTATAAAATGGAAATGGCATATATGAGATAGGGCCTGAGTGGGTCTTGAAGGCATAAGTAAGTGACATGAGGAAGTGGCCCAAAGACCTGTGGCCACCACTTCTACATTACCTTCTCTTTCCCAACCCAAAGCTATGGCCTCTTAGGGAGTTCCTTATAGTCAGTTGACTAAGGAAGAGAAAACTCAGGCCTGGTTCACAGTTGGTTCTGCACAATATACTACCATCTGAAGTGGACAGTTCCAGCCTTGCAACCCCTTTCTGAGATATCCTTGCAGGAGATGGTGAAGGGAATTCTTACCAGTGGGTGGAACTTTGAGCAGCGCACCTGGTTGTTCATTTTGCTTGGAAGGAGAATTGATCAGAGGTGCATGTATACTAACTCATGGGCCATTGCTAATGTTTTCGCTGAATGGTCAGGGACTTGGAAGGAGCATGATTGGAAAATTGGTGACAAAGAGGTCTTGGGAAGAGGTATATGGATAGACCTTTCTGAGTGGGCAAAAAACATGAATGGATTTGTGTCCCATATAAATGCTCACCAAAGGATGACTCCAGCAGTGGAAGGTTTTTACAATCAGATAGGATGACCCATTCTGTGGATACCAGTCATCCTCTTTCCCCAACCACTCCTGTCACTGCCCAATGGTCATGGTGATAGGTTATGTATGGACTCAGCAACGTGGACTTCCATTCACTAAGGCTGGCCTGACTATGGCCACTGCTGAGTGCCCAATCTGCCAGCAGCAGAGACTCATACTCAGTTCTCGATATGGCACCATTCCTTGAGGTGATCAGCCTACTGCCGGGTTGCAGGTTAATTACATTGGACCATTTCCATCATGGAAGGGGCAGCAATTTGTTCTAACTGGAATAGACACATACTCCACGTATGAGTTTGCCTTCCCTGCAACCAATACCCCTGCCAAAACTACCATCCATGGACTTACAGAATGCCTTGCCCACCATCATGGTATTCCACACAGCATTGCTTCTGATCAAGGAACCCATTTCACAGCAAATGAAGTGCATGAGTGGGTACACACTCATAGAATTCTCTGGTCTTACCATGGTCCCCATCATCCAGAGGCAGCGGGATTGATAGAATGGTGGAATGACCTTTTGAAGATGCAATTTTGGTACCAACTTGGTGGCAGTACCTTACAGGGCTGGGGAAATGTTCTCCAGGAGGCTGTATATGGTCTGAATGAGCATTCACTCTATGGTTTCTCCCATAACCTGAATTCACGGGTCCAGGAATCAAGGGGTAGAAATGGGAGTGGCACCATTCGCTGTCACCCCTAGTGATCCACTAAAATAATATTTGCTTCCTGTCTCTGAAACCTTAAGCTCTGCTGGTCTTCAGGTCTTGGTCACAAAAGGAAGAATTCTCCTACCAGGAGACAAAACAATGATTCCATTGAACTGGATGTTAAGACTGTCACCTGGCCATTGTGGGCTTCTCATGCCTCTAAATCAACACACAAGGAAGGGGATTACTGTACTGGCTGGGGTGACTGATCCTGACCATCAAGGGGAAATAGGAGTACAACTATACAAGGGAGGTAAAGAGGAGTGTTCCTGGAATACAGGAGATCTCCTAGGGCATCTCTTAATACTACCATGCCTTGTGATTAAAGTCAATGGAAAACTGCAACAACCCAATCCAGGCAGGACTACCAATGGCCCAGAAACTTCAGGAATGAAGGTTTGGTCACACCACCAGGGAAAGAACCACAGCCCCTGAAGTGCTTGCTGAGGGTAAAGGGAACATGGAATGGGTATTGGAAGAAAATAGTGATAAATATGAACTACAACCACATGACCAGTTGCAGAAAGGAGGACTGTGATGGTTTGAATATTTCCTCCTTGTTGTTATGTGCATGTTTGTATTTGTACATAAAGCAAAAGTCTTGCTTACTTATCATATGACATAAGTTGTATTGTTCATGTCATAATTATTTCAGTTATAAGATGCCACGTTTAAGAATGAATGTGACCCAAGGCCTTATACCCTATTCTGGAGAGATTTAGTGTGTTTCTGGTTGTACTCAGGACAGTTGAGTATTGTTAGGTGAAACATGTATGTTATTGTGTTCTATTTAAAGATTAAGTGTGGTTTAAGGTGATGTATGTAGCTGCTAAGTTGACAAGAGGTGGACTGTGATGGTTAGGTTTATGTGTCAACTTGGCCAGGTGATGGTGCCCAGTTGTCTGGCCAGGCAAGCACTGACCTATCTGTTCCTGCATGGACATTTCATGGCTGGTTAATTGCATCTATGGCTGATTATATCTGTGGCTGATTACATCTATGATCAACTAAGGGACTTCAGCCAGCCAGCATCTCTTGAGAGTTCATCGACAACCTTCATTCGAGTTGCCAGTTAGCAGCCTGCCCTACAGAATTTGGACTCATGCATCCCACAGTTGCATGAGACACTTTTATAACATCTCATATTTACAGATATCTCTTCTTGGTTCTGTTCCTCTAGAGAACCCTGAGTAATATACCCTCCCTTATATGGGTGGGGTCACATCCCCATGAAAACCACCTGATCAAAAGGTCCCACCCAACAATATGCCTGCCCCTACAAGATTGGATTAAAAGAACATGGATTTTCTGAGGTTCATAACAGTTTCAAACTAGCACACAACTTAAATGTCCCTCTTTTAACTACATTCAAATATACTCCAGTGCCATTAATTGCATTCACAATGTTGTGCTATGATCACCACTCTCCATTACCAAAAGCATTAACTCCCATCCCCCACACCAGCACTCATAACCTAGATTCAAGTTTCTGACTCTTAATTTACTTATTCCAATTATTCATGTCAGTAAAATCATACACTATTTGCCCTTTTGTGTGTGCCTTATTTCATTGAACTTGATGTCTCCAAGGCTCATCCATGTTGGTGCATGTATCAGAACCTCATCCTTTTTATAGCTGAATAGCATTAATCAGTTGACACATGCTTGGGTTGCCTTCATTTTTTAGCAATTGTTAATAATGCTGTAATGAAAAATCAGTGTGCAAATATCTGTTCCTAGTCCCTGCTTTCAATACTTTAGTATATACACCTAGAAGTGGGATTGCCATATCACATGGTAATTCTATATTTCACTTTCTGAGATAATGCCTAACTGTCCTCTACAATGACTGCACCATTTTACACTGCCACCCACAATGATTGAGTGTTCCTATTTCTTCACATCCTCTGAAGCACATATAATTTTCCATTTCTTTTAGTTGCCATTCTAATGGGTATTAAATGGTATATCACTGTGTGTTTGATTTGGCTAATGATGTTGAGCACCTTTTCTTGTGGGCTTTTTTTTTTTTTTGGCCGTTTGTATATATTCTTTTCAGAAATATCTATTCAAGTCTTTTGCCCATTTTTAAGTTGGGTTTCTTTTCTTTATGATGTTGAGTTGTAGGATTTCTTTATATATTCTGGATATTAAACCCTTATCCATTATGAAGTTTCCAAAATTTTCTCCAGTTATGTGGGTGGTTTCATGATAAAGTCCTTGGATGTATAAAAGGTTTTAATTTTGATGAGGTTCCATTCACCTATTTTTTCTTTTGTTGATTTGTGCTTTGGGTGTAAACTATAAAACCACTGCCTAATATGAGGTCTTGAAGATGTTTCCCTATATTTTTTTCTAGAAATTTTATAGTTCTGGATCTTATATTTAGGTTTTTAATCCATTTTGAGTTGATTTTTGTATCTGCTGTGAGGTAGGGGTCCACTTTCATTCTTTTGCATATAGACTTCAGGTTTTCCAAGCACCGTTTGTTGAAGAAACTATTCTTTCCCAACTGAGTGGACTTGATACCCTTGTGAAAATCAGTTGGCCATAAATGTGAGGGTTGATTTTTGAAGTCTTGATTCAATTCCTTTCTGTCTATATGTCTGTCTTTGTATCAGTACCATGGTGTTTTGAATACTCTGGCTTTGTAATAAGTTTTAAGATTGGGAAGTCTGAGTCTTTTAAATTCATTTTTCCTTTTAAAGATGGCTTTGGCTATTTGGGTCACCTTATTGTTCCATACATATTTGATGACTGACTTTTCCCTTTCTGCGAAGAGCGCTGTTGAAATTTTTATTGGGATTGAATTGAATCTTTAAATTGCTTTTGGTAGAATTGACATCTTAACAATGGTTAGTCTTTCAATCCATGAACATAAAATGCCCTTCCAATTATTTAGACCTTCTGTGATTTATGTGAGCAATGTTTTGTAGTTTTATGTGTACAAGTTCTTTATATCCTTGGTTAGATTTATCCTAGATATTTGATCTTTTAGAATGGAATTCTTTTTTTGATTTCTTCTTCCAATTGTTCATTGCTTGTATATAGAAACACTATTGATTTTTAGGTGTTGATCTTGTACCCCTACACTTTGCTGATTTGATTTATTAGCTCTGAGAGCTCTGTTGTGGATTTTTCAGGATTTTTCTGAATATAGGATCATATCATCTGTAAATAGTGAAAGTTTTACTTCTTCTTTTCCAATTTGGATGCTTTGGCAGTTAAGTTTGGGTGTCAGCTTGGCCAGGTGATGATGCCTTGTTCTGTTTCTGTGGACTTCAATAATCAGTAATTAAAATTCATCTATGGCTGACTGCATTTGCTCAGCTAAGGGGAGTGCCTTCCACAAGGAGTGAGGTTTAATTAAATTAGCTGGAGGCTTGAAAGAGAGAGCTCAGAAGAAAGCTCAACACAGCACAGCCCAAGAACTCAGCACACCTCATCTGAGCACTCTCAGCTCAGCCCAGAAGTTTGGAGATGCAGAAAGTATTCACCCTGAGGAAAGCCACTGGAACCCAGAAGCCGGAGAGAAGACCTGCAGATGTCCTGTGTGCCTTCCCATGCAACAAAGAAACTCAGATGAAAGCTAGCTGCCTTTCCTCTGAAGAACTTTAAATTTTTAACTAAATAAATCCGCTTATTAAAAGCCAGTCCATCTCTGGTGTTTTGCATTCTGGCAGCTTTAGCAAACCAAAACAGATTTTTGGTACCAGTGAAGTGGGGTGCTGCTGCAGTTTGCAAATATCAAACATGCCAGAATGGTTTTTTAAATGGATAAGGGGCATATTTTAGAAGAATTGTGATGAGCTTGATAAGAGAAGGACTGGAGTGCTTTGAAGAGACTGTTGGTATAAATGGATCCACTGCCAGTCTGGGAAAAAATGGACAGAAAAGGAAAAATAACTTCAGAGAGAGCCATGGAAGCTAAGGTCTGAAGTCAAGAAACCTCAGGCCAGGAGAGCAGACCCACCCATATATGTGGAGAGGGTGTTTGCCCCAGGAGCAGAGGGCAGGCCTTCCATTTCATTGCTCAGGAGGAGTTGTGCCACTACAGCCATTAGAGAGGGTAGAGCACATAAATCAGGGGTTGAGGGGAACCTGACTGCCATCCCCATTATTCTGGAGGGGTTGAGTGTGTGCCCCAGAGATGGTAGAGGTCCAGAGTGCTGTCCTGAAGCTTGTAGAGAGCAGACCCGAGTAAAAGGTGGTCTTCCCAATGTGGCTCAAGATTGCAACCACCCCAGTATTTGGAAAAGGCAAAGCCACTGTGTAGGACCTTGGAAAGGGTGGTACTGCCACTTTCTAAAGCCCTGAGGATAAATGACTCTCAACTTTGAAATCTAATGGAGTTTGCCCTGCAGGTTTTCAGAATTTTTAGAACTGGTGACCCCTGTTTTCCTTCTAATTTCTCCCTATGGCAATGAGATTGTTTATCCTATGACTCTTCATTCCTTGTACATTTGAAGCAGATAACTTTCTCTAAGTTCACAGGTCCAGAGCCAGAGGATAATTGTGCTTTAGGACAGACTATGCCTGTAAATGGCTTTGATGAGATTTTGCACTATTTTTGAGTTGGTATTGTGTGTCTATTGTTACTGAAATGATTTAAGGCTTTTGTGATATGATGAAACAAATGTATTTTGTATATGGAAAGATTTACTGCATTGTATGTGGGACCGATGATAGTTGCCAAATTGACAAGGGGTTGACAGTGGTATTTAGGCTCATCAACTTGGCCAGGTGATACCCCATTCTATTTCTGTGGACTTAAATCGTCAGTAAATAAAATTCATCTATGGCTGATTGCATTTGCAGTCGGCTAAGCTGAGTGCCTTCCACAATGAGTGAGGTTTAATTAAATTAGCTGGAGGCTTAAAAGAGAGAGCTCATAAGAGAGCTCTCAGCACAGCACAGCCCAGGAAGCTCAGCACACCTCATCTCAGCACTCTCAGCTCAGCCTAGATGTTTGGAGATGCAGAAAGGATTCACCCAAGGGAAAGCTGTTGGAACCCAGAAGCCAGGAGAGAAGGCCAGCAGATGTCCTGTATGCCTTCCCATGTGACAAAGAAACTTAGATGAAAGCTGGTTGTCTTTCCTTTGAAGAACTATAAATTTTTAACTAAATAAATCCCCTTCTTAAAAGCCAGTCCATCCCTGGTGTGTTGCATTTGGAGAAAACTAAAACAGATGCCATCTATTTCTTTTTCTTGTCTAACTGGATCTAGCTAGAACTTCCAGTACAATATTGAATACAGTGGTGAAAGTGGACGTCCTTGTTCCTGATCTTAGAGGGAAAGACTGCCATCTTTCACCATTAAGTAGGATATCCTTTGTCATGTTGAGGAAATTTCCAGCTTTCTAAATGTTTTTATTTTGAAGCAGTGCTGGATTTTGTCAAATATCTTTTCTGCATCTTTTGAGGTGAGCATGTTTTTTTTTTCCTTTGTTCTGCTAATGTGGTGTATTACATTAATTGATTTTCTTATGTTGAACCACCCTTGCATACCTGGGATTAATCCCACTTGATCGTGATGTATAATCTTTTAATGTTCTTTTGGATTCATTTTGTTAGTATTTTGCTGAGGATTTTTGCACCCATGTTCATAAGAGACATTGGACTGTAATTTTCTGGTAGTATCTTTATCTGGCTTTAGTATGAGGGTGATGTTGACCTCATAGAATGAGTTAGATAGCGTTCCCTTCCCTTCAATTTTTGAGCAGAACTCATGTTAATTTTTCTTGAAATGTTTGGTAAACCAATTCCTCTGTGAAGTCATCTTGTACTGGACTTTTCTTTGTTGGGAAGTTTTTTTTTTTATCTTATAAAAAATTTATTGAGAGTTATTAAATAATGCTTGATAGAGAAACAATCTGTCTTCCTGAATAGGAATGCAAGAGATTGTTAAAATTCTAATACTGGGGGTGTGAGGGTAGTTCAGCAGTAGAATTCTCGTCTGCCATGCAGGAAACCCAGGTTTGATTCCCAGCCCATGCACTTCCCTAAAAACAAACAAACAAAAGAAAACAACAAAAACAAAGAAACAAAAAATTCAACAAATGGTGCTGCAATAATGGGATACTCACATGGAAAAAGAATGAAATGTGACCCTGCTACTCAGCATTCAAAAAAAATTTTTTTAATGCCAATACTGCCCACACTCAATGATATTCCAAACAAAACTCCAAGTAGATTATTTTTTTAAAAAACATAACAACATACAAACACGAATGCTCTTAACATATGGGTACTCCATTCTTGGTATATAATCAATAATTCACATTATCATTACATAGTTGTTTATTCATCACCATGATCATTTCTTAGAACATTTGCATTAACTCAGAAAAAGATATACAAAGAGAAAAGAAAAAAACTCATACATACCATACTCTTTACCCCTCCTCTTATTGACTGGTAGTATTTCTATCTATATTGGGAAGTTTTTGATTACTGATTTAATCTCTTCTATTATTTATTGGCTTTGCATTGACTAGTGCTGTCCCTCAGCGTTCAGCCCTCCTATCAAGGTCAGCTCAAGGCCAAGTGCAGGGTCCTCCATTTCTTTTCTGAGTCTGTGTCTTGTCCTGGACTTATGCATCCTAGTGGCCTTTGGGGTTCACTTTTTTATAGGAATTTGAATGCCCCTGCTACTCCCTAGGAAACAGACCTTTTCCCTCTCCTAGCTGCTCTCCTTCAGGATTTAAAGCAGGTTGGCCATTGCCCCAGGCCACCGACTCAATTATTTCTTACACCACTTTCACTGTCCCAAGCTGCTTTTGTCTGAAGAGGACATTCTTGAAGCTGCATTTTCTTGATTTGACAGTTGCCCAATAAATGAAGCCCTTTAACACTTGAACACTTTTCCATAACTATGAGGAAGGGTACTGTCTTTAAGGCAGTACCTCTGCTGCTTTTGCCTTGGATGGGTTTGGACCATGGTGAACCTCAGAGCTGGGCCTCCAGCAATCTTAATAAACTGATCAAAAGTAGTGGTCAGGGACAGAACCACACAACCCTGCATCTTAGGGAACTAGTTCTTTATATCCCACCCTGGCACCAGCAAGCTACACCAGGGGTAGTAGGGGTTGAGGACCTCACTGTTGTCTCCCAGGAGTCTGGGGGAGGTTGATCACATGGAGAGCAGAATTCACTGGTATTTCCTGCAATTTACCACCCTCTTCCTCCTGCTCTTTGCTGCACAATGTTCTATCAGACTCCAGTTCAAAATAGTTAATTCAGACAGTCCCTGCCTGTTTAATAGTTGTTCTGGTGGAAGGGCTGATTCCTGGAGCTTCCTACTCTGCCATCTTGCACAGTCCTCTAAGCATTTGTGTTTAAGAGGAAACCTTGTTAAAATTTTCAATTTTGGGGGGGAGGAGTTTTAGATTTCGAAAATAGTTTCTGAACTTTAAAAATTCATTTTAATATTTAAAAATTCTTCCAAAACTTGTACTAGAACTGCTCAGGTCAGGTATAGGCTGTGATTATTATCATTTTTTTTTTTTTGAGAACTCTCAAGAATGAGATTGACATTTGGAGAATCCAAGTGGATGGAATTGAAAAACAGAGCAGGAATAATTTATGCTATTTTTGTCATCTGCTCAGAAATAAGCACTGAATGAATAGCCATTGTTCTGTCAGAAATGTTGTACCAGCACTGGCAACTTTGTTGTGCTTGAAATCTGACTGTTTTCTAATCTCTGCTTGGTGACTTTTAAAGTTCTGGCAATATTTGCTGATTAATGAAACAGACTTTTGTCAAAGCATTCCTCACTATTGATTTTTTATTAGTCAATATTTTTTAGTGATAAGCCACTAAGGCCAGAGCAGGGTACTGTGCTGGGTGCTGCTTAAATACCTGAAAGGAGACATGGTTTAGGAGGTTGGATTTTGATGCTAGACTAACTAGCTTTATATCCTAGTTCTGCCATTTACTAGCTGGGTTAACTTTGGACAATTATTAACCTCTCTGTGCCTCAGTTTCCTCATTTATAAAATAGGAATAATAATAATAGTACCTACCTCAAATGATTTTTGATGATTAAATTAGTTAATACTTGTAACAGGCTTAGAATAGTACCTGGCAGTCAATAAGCACTAAAAGCTACTATTAAGACAAATTGTCTTAACTTGACCTTGGAAGAAAGAATATTGACTAAGAATTAGAGCTGGATGTTGCATTTCCGGTTCGGTTGTGGTTTTTGATACATCCTATATCCTGTCCGATAAATGAATTTCACAATACTTTCCCTAATGCCTCACAGTTTGATGAGGATAACTGAATGAAATAATGTACACTTCCAACATGAAGTCTTCCCAGACTCTTAACCCAAATCAATCGCTCCTTCTGTTGTACTCCCTATGCTATTGTTTTGTATCTTCATTATGATTTTTACCATGTCACGCTAAGTCTTATATTACAGTTAATAGCCCATGTGCTTCTTTCTCCAACTGGATAAGGTCTTCATGGCAAATACTCTTACTTTTTAAAAATTGACAAGCACTGTGACTTGAAATAATATAAATGTAATAAGTGTTCATTTAAAAGGGGCAGTGACAAGTATAGGTTGCTGAATAAACGAAGAATTATTATTATTGTTATCCTATTACAACATGTGACTTATAGCCTGTCATTACAGGCATTGTTGGCACAAATATGAGTAGTTGAGTTGGTTGGGGATAGAAGGTGGCAACATACCCAGGGACTGTTTGCATATGTTCTGGCTTCTTGTATTTTTATTTCCTCTCTTCATTATCACTCTACATTAAAATACAACACATCAGACGCTGCTAGTATTTTTCTGGCTTTTAATTGGGTCAAATGTGAGATAATCAATTATTATGAGGCTTGCAAAAAACCTTCTAATCCTCTGCTGGTGTTACCACATGACAAATGAGGCTTATGGAAATAACTAATCAGGTTTCTGTCTACATTCCAGCTAGAACCTGTGGATTTATTTATTCATTTATTCAGTAAAAGACATTTCAAATTAAAAAAAAAATTTGGCTATGTGCTAGTCACAGTGCGAGGCACTGCACATGGGTAGTGGAGACCAACAGTATTCAAAGGTCTGCAGTGTATGGATAAGTAGGAATCTCCATTAAGAGACTTGAGACTCAAACACTGCTGCCTGAATGAACTAGAAAACACAGTTGGGAATCCTTGATCTGTAACATATTAGGTGATTTTCTCTTCTTAAGGTAATTGGATCAACTGAATGAAAGTAGTGCTCATGTTAGGGAGTGTCAGCTGCATTCATCGAAACACATTTAAAACATTTGGGGCTTACTATAAGAGGAATTTTATTCTAAGGCAAAGGGATGAGGAGAGGGGTGTTGGGTCACTAGAAACTGTGCTTAAAACTACCATCATTTTAATAACTGTCCTTAGGAAAGGGACTTAACCTCAGCTCATCTGCAAAAATGGGATAGTAACAGGCTGTACCCTAGATTCCCTTGGGAAAATAAATTTATATGTTCAAGAAGAAACTATGATGGCCATTACACTTCTGTTGCTGAATAAATTTGATACCCATAGATATTATTAGAGATATTTTAAGTGAAAAATATAAATTAAAATATTTATATTCGCTTAGAATTCACTAGAGACCATAGTTCTGAAATCCAAGGAATGGGGGACACCAGGGAAATGTGCATTTTTTAAAATCCAGTTTTGAATGTGTGATCTATGAATGTTTCTCATCACAGTTTATGGTGTTTTAAATGTATCCCTAAAGAATAAAGTTTTTAATGAGACACTTTATTTCATATTTTCATTGTAAAACCTCTATGATCATGTTATGTATGTCACTGAAAATATATTACTGAATATTCTAAAATTGAGGAACTATACATATAATTTCTTTCAAAACCCAAGCTTACAAATTTACATCAAAATAAACATCAGGACTGCTTAATTATAATCCTGACACCATCAACCTCTTTAATCATTTGTGTTAAAGAGACTGACATCCTGGGGCTACCAAACTTAATATCAGACTGTGTTTTGAATGTCTCTGATATGTGTGTACATGTGTAATTCATGAGAATGAAAAAAAAAAGGTGCTTTAATAGAAAGGAAAGAAATGATTTAAAAATTCTCTATACATAAATCATTTCACACTTTAAAAATAACTAGGAAGAGGACAATTTTTCTTTTCAGAAGATAGAAGAATAGAAATTTAGAACAGAATATTTCATCTATTTGTATGTCTAAATTTAAATGACTTTCTCTTTAAACAACAAAGATTTTATAATAATTGTTAGAAAACAGTGCTAAAGCTTGACTACTGGTTGCTTGGATGTATTCTATAGAACATATTGGGAGAATGGGGGAGGAGTGGGCTGTTTATTTCTCTTCTTTAGAGTTGATAAATTTTGCAGTAAAACGACTGCTTTTCTTTACATTTCAATTCCTGTTGTCTTCACGATTATGTGCCTATTATCAATTTCTTTTGCTAATGTGAAACCCAGCAGCTCTTTGTTTTCATTGTGTCTTTCCTCTCCCTTTCTTTGTGTTGCAGGGACACTGCTACCCGCATCTGCCACTGAGCATGCGGGAAAATCCTTCAATAGAATCTTTACTGAGGAATTTCAGTAGTAATATTCCACTTCTCCAGGTTTTAGTAATAACCAGAATATGGAGACTATAGACAGAAACTTGTTAAGGTGATGGGTGATACAGGTGGTTAGGTGGTGGGCTAACAAGTTGGAACACCAGGTAGGAAGGGCTCAGGGTAGCTATTACACATATTTAACTAACTGATGGCAGCTCTCACTGAGCAAGTTCAATGCACAACACTCACCCTGCACACAGAACCTAGAGATATGCATTGACAATTGAGAAGACACAAATGTTTTTTGCACAGAAAGGCACAGAGCCCTATCTAAAAACCAATAGCTACAATGTGCTAGCTGCTCCAGAAGATAGGTATGTGAAGTCCCTGAGCAGGAACCTTCATTAGATAGGATATCACCTGGGAATGAGAACCAGTTATGTGAACTTTTCTCATTATACAAATCTCAGACTTTTCTCTGTTTTAAACACACTGCTACGTGAATATTAATTGAATGAAACTTTATTCAATTCTTGTTTAAAAGATTGTTTTTTGGCCAATTGTCCATGTTTTCCAAAACATGTAAGAAAAGAGCAAGATTACAGATCATGTTAGAGGGCACTGGGGTAAAAAGCTGAACTTTTCTTTCTTGCTTTTTTCCCTAATCCCCTGCATGTCCAGTCTTAATTGCTTGCAAATTACTGAATAAATGGACACCAATTTTAGTGGTGTTTTATGCCAGTTTTGTTCACTGCTGGTATCTCCAGCTCCAAGGACGGTGCCTGACACCGAGTATCTTCAAAGAGGCTTTTGTTTAATGAATGTATATATACGTACATAGGAAAAAATACGCAGCTGCTTTATCATGACAAACATAGGTAGTAATAAAATAGTATAAATTTGACTATTTTAGAGTAAACTAAAATGAAAACTTTGCTCTCTTTCTTTCTCTTATTGTCTTTGATTGCTTCCTCTTTCTCCTCACCGTCCTCTCTCCCACCATTTTGTTTTTATTTTACCAATTAGGGGATTAGCATCGTTTCAAAGTCTGTTTCACGTGTCTACTTTTCGATTGTTAGGATAACGTTCCCCACACGTCTGGCTTCCAGCAGGTTTCATTAGCTCGCAGCTGGTAACGATGTTGTTGGAAGGGAGCAAACCAGCCCGCGGAAAGTGAACTGCAGTTGAGCAGTGACCTGCGCAGGCTTCTTCCCAACCCCGCCCCTGGCTTGGAGACCCGCGCTCTCTCGGCTTGGGTAGGAAGTACCTGTGGAAGGTTCAACCCAGGTCTCAGCAGACCTCGGGGACTGGGAAGCCCCGGCGGCTGCCAGGGACCTTAGGACCCCAACCTGCACCTCTTCCCCCCTGGGGGGGGGGGTCTCTCTCCCCCGCCGGTCCTCCATTTCCTGGCCCCGCCCACCTGGCGCCCGCGCCCCGCCCGGGGGCGGAGGCTAAAACCCGGAGTTGCGGATAAACCCTGGGGACTGGAGGAACGCACTGAGCATGTGCAGAGCAGCTTGGCGGTGGCTGCCTCGGCCGGAGGCTGGGGCTCGGTGCTGATGTGGACAGCCGGCTCTGTCTCAGCCTCTACACAGTCTGTCCCGCGGACCCGGGCGGCAGGAACGGAGCCGTAGCCTTCCGGTGGTCCGAGGAGCCCGCGCAACAGCGCTCACCCGCCGGCGGCGGCGGCGGCGCCGGCGCCCTCGGGGCCCACGATGATGGCGGAGCAGGTGAAATGCGCCTCAGCGGGGGGCGGTTCCGGAGCGGGCTCCGGGCCGGTGGTGAACGCGGAGCTGGAGGTGAAGAAACTGCAGGAGCTGGTGCGCAAGCTGGAGAAGCAGAACGAGCAGCTGCGGAGCCGGGCGGCCAGCGCGGTCGCCGCCCCGCACCTGCTGCTGCTACCGCCGCCACCGCCTCCCGCCGCGCCGCCCCCCGCCGGGGCCTGCAGCCCGCTGGGTCCGCGGAGTCCCCCGGCTGCTACGCCCACCGCTGCCGCTTCGGGGGGCCTGGGGTTAGGGCTGGCGCTGGGCGCTGGCAGCGGCGGCGGCGGCGGCAGCGGCAGCTCCAGCCCCGCGTTCTCGGGGACCTACTGCCTGCCTAGCCCGGCGCCCTCTCTGCTGTGCAGCCTGGCGCAGCCCCCCGAGGCGCCCTTCGTCTACTTCAAGCCCGCGGCGGGTTTCTTCAGCGCTGGCGGCGGCGGGCCGGAGCCCGGGGGCGCGGGGACACCGCCGGGGGGAGCCGCTGCGCCGCCCTCGCCGACCCCGACGGTCTTGGAAGAGGTGGAGCCGCTGGACCTCGAGAGCGTAGCAGCCTGGCGGGAAGAGGACGACTACACCTGGTATTGCTGCACTCCGCTCCCTCTTCTAAGATCCTCCCCGCCCAGGCCCCCGGGGACGGCGGTGTTTCGAATAGAGAGGGGGGGAGACCTCGGCGGCCACCGGGTGACTCCCGGAGGCCCCCCAGACAGGGTGGCCTGGCAGGTGCCGAGCGGGGCGCTGAGCTGAAGCTTTTCACGGGGGGCGGAAACCTGTTTTATAATAGGTCAGGCCAACCGGTCCGGAGCTGAGCCCTCTGCCTCGAGTACTGCTCTTTGCTGACTTTGTTGGGTCTCAAACTCATTACCGTTAACTGCAAACTAGATGCCATCTTGTTTTGTTGGTTAATCCTGCTTTTTATCCCGTCTTTTTTAGGGGCTGGCGGGAGATGGATAGGGGTTGGCTTCTGCCTGCGACTCTTGGTGTTCTTTCCTTCCAGGCGGACGCAGGGCAGGTTTGCATGCTGTCCCTGCTCGCGCGCGTCCCAGACCGCTTACCTTAGAGGCTCATTCTTGCAGCTTGACTTGTGTCGTCGTATGTTTTCATTCTCTGCATTTTTACTGATCGTTTCTTATTTCGGAGACTAATTTGCTTTTTTAAGTGTGCTAGCCTCTCTGGTTTTCCCATCAAGCAATGATGCCTTAAAAAACAAAAGTGTCTTTAAGGACATAAAGTGAACAGGTTGAATGGCGGAAAGATCAGCTTTAAGATTAAACAGATTGAAGACAGGTAAGATTAGAAGAACTTTTAAAATGGATTTTCAGAAAACTCGAGGCTGGCATTTATTCGGTTGAAATCTGGCTAGCCTAGTCAGCTTCCTGTGAAAGTATTTTGGGGGGGCCATTGAAGTGCTTTATTTTTTCCCCCCTACTATTTTGCTAATGGAGCAATCGTCATTTAGCGACGGATCTCTCCTGACTGGTTGTCTTGTTTTCCTCAGTCACTAGATGTAATGGAGTAAGGTCAGATAGAAGTTTCAGTTTAGATGGAAACAGTTTAAATTCGTGCAGAGAAAATGAACAGCAGTCACCTGGACATAGCAGTAACGTGAATAGCTGTAGTCTTTCTTTTTTACTTTAGATCTTTTTTATTTAGGACCCTTCATTTTTCTAAGGTGAATTTCCCTCACATGTTCTGTTGCATGGTTGGAAAGGAAGGAATGGGAGATAGCGAAGGATTGGGAATTAGGCTGTTTTTCTCCTTACCTTTTATGTGAGAATTCTTAACTGTGAAGTATTTTAATTGGTTTGAGTTTGCGAGTCAAAACATAGAGAACCATAGTAAGCCTTTTAAAGGCATGTTCACCATCCTCCTTAGGACTTCACTTTTTTAGCAGGTTTGCACGTAGCTCAAATCGTGTTCCAAAAGAAAACGACGACAAACTCCTCTCTGGAACTTTAAGCCATTCTTTAGATGCTACACCTATTCTCTCATCTTTTTTTTTCTTTCTTTTCTACGTTTGTTTTTGTAAAGCCCAAGGGATACTGTAATCTCAGGTTCAGCCTGAATATGTACATTATGTAGTCTCATAATGGCTCTTACCTTATCATTAATATCTGTAAGCTCTGTGCCACTTTCAGATTTTATTGAATTTCTACTTGATCTTCTGTGAAGATATGTGCTTGAAATTGGGAAGAAACTTGTTTTTATTTTTCATGAGGCAATCCTAGGGATCAATCCCAGGCTTTAAACATATTAGCATGTTTTTGTTGTTGTTGTTTTTTGCTTAATGTGATACAGTTATTACTATCTTGAGTGTATTAGACTGGTGATAGTGCACACATAGCTAATATAATTTCAGTACTTCCTTTTGAATGGGCTTCTACTATATTTAGTTAGCTAACTATTGCTAGTATTTTAATATCTAGGCTTTCCTTTTGTAGTTTTGTCTCTGTGTGTGTGTGTCCACACGCATACGCACACATTGCAGGGGTGGTAAATAGCATTGCCCCCAACTTAACTCACCTACGTGGATTAGCATGCTAGTCCTCCATGTGGTTTGAAGCAAATCTAAATTGAAGCAGGTTCTATTAATTTTACTCAAGTAAAGGTGAATAAATTAAACCAATGCCTTGATGACTTACAAATATCTTTATAGATGAATGGCACACTGTTTAAGTGAGTCTCTTCTCCTATGCAAACCCAGGATTAGAATTTCCAGGTAGAAAAACAGGGAACAGCTGTTAATCTTAGTGGGATGGATTTATTTTTTTTAAGATCATCTGAATTATGGAAAGTTTTTACAACATTTTATACATGAAGATATTTTTGCGTTGCAGCATTTTGACCTGTTGATGAAAAAAATAATCAAGGTTTTAATTTTTCAAGTTTAACCCACTTGTTAACCTCAGAGTTCTTTGCAAGCATTCTTTCTTCACAGCAAATTATGTGTGCCACTCCTTTGGTCATACAAATAGTATTTTTCAGTTAGGGCCCCTGATAAAGTTTGCAGGGTGTTAATTTACTTATTGTTTCCTGTGTTTATTAGGAAACAGCCCTAGTAGATGTATGTAGTAACTGATTATTTAAATAAAAGCTTTGTCACTGTAAAAGGAAAAAAAAACACAGATGGCTATGAAGTCACAAAAGCCCTCACTTTTGTCCCCAAATCAGTACCACTCCTCAGACTTAGATCCTTCAGGACTGTCCCCCTATGCATATAAAAATACAGTTGGAAACAAAATATATACTTTAACTCATAGGTTAGATTTTTACACGTACCTTCTGTTGAACATATTTTGGACATCTCTGGGTGTCTGTACATGTAATTGCACTTCTCCTTGTAACTGTTGCCTCATCGTAAGAGTGACAGTGTTAAGGACCAAGTTACTGTTAAGTATCACCTACAGTTTCGTGAATTTTTATGATTTCATTCTAATGGGTTGAACAAAATTGATATATGATAACTTATTTTGAATAGTTTTTTCTACCAAAATGTCATATCTCAAAGAAAGTTAATAAACATTAATTATTGAACACTTTAGAAGTTCGTTTGTGTAAATCTCTCTTCTAATAAAACTTAGAATAATTATTCACCTTTTAACCAACTAAACAAAATTTGGCTCAAGAATTGTGTATAAAGAAAATAGTGAGTAGTAGAATCACTATCTGCTGATAGTTTGTCAGTTAGTAAATGATCAGATTTCTTAAATATTCCCGAGTAATTAATCTATAAGTAATTTATAGTAAAATATCGTAGGAAGAGTGCATTCTGCTTTTTATTTTAATTGAAATTCTTATTTCTTCAAATATGTATCTCAGTTGAGTGTCAAGTATTTAATTTTGCTTTAATGAAATCTGGTTTTCTTAGCTCGTTGCTGCTAGAGTTAAATGCCTTAGAAAAGTAAAGTTAATGGTGGTTCTGAAACCTTAATTCCAATTAAATCCAATTATTATGACCCCGTAGTAAGACTTCACATCCGATTGCTATGCTGATTTTTCAATGATCTTTTAACGTGGCAGCTTTAGCTCTTTTGAAGACCACAGACTTGAAAGTTCAGGGGGAAAGTGTGAGTACCAAAGCAAATAGAATGCTCGGAAGACAAATATCTTGATGAATATGTGGGTCATGGTGTGACTTGAATGACTTGTCAGTCTGCAGGGAAGGAATGTTATAAAGATCAGTATCTCTTTGTCTCCGTGTCACCAGGCTAAGAATCATCAGGGTACAAGTGTAGGAAATCAGATTGATAGGAAGTAGTAATGGGAGTACTATAACTAACTGTGCACCAGACCTTTCTCTGCCCTTTTTCACTTCTCTCATTTCAGTAGTTGAGGCACTGAAACCCAGAGGTGAAATGCTTACATAATCTTCTCCGATTAGTTACTGACACGGCTAGGACTAAAACTCAGATTATTTACATAGAAGTGTTTAATCATTACTATATATCTCCTTCTACCTCCGGTCAGGTTCCAGCCTATTAGTGGATTATAAATTTGGTAGGCTGGTCAGCATTTTTTTTTTTTTTTGAAAGAAGTGCAGTGGAAAAGAAAATGAGAGCATATTGTAACTTACAACACAATATTGTCTTGATTAAACTTTTTTCAGTTTTACATGTGTATATATCCTGGGTTGAAATATGAAATACATTTGTGCATTATTTTTGAAGTTAGAAAAACTCCTTATTGTTTGAAAGCGAAATGGACAGATGGAAAAACACAGCTTTCTGGGATTTACAGAGCTTTAGAAGATTGTCTAGCATTGGGGTAAGTCAAGTCTTGCTTACCTCAACCAGGAAGACAATTCTATGTTTAGAATAGATCAATATAAAAAATAAAAAAAAAAACCAAGGGTGGGCCACGGTGGCTCAGCAGTCAGAGTTCTTGCCTGCCGTGCCAGAGACCTGGGTTTGATTCCGAGTGCCTGCCCATGTAAAAACAAAACAAAACAAAAACAAAAAGACAAACTGTACAAAATGTAGCCATCTAAGGCATTAATTTTTGTGGAGTGCTAATTAAGGAACATTGAGACCTACATAAAGGAAGTGACAGGGATTTTAAACTTGCCCAACTGTAAAGAATGGAAAAATTGTTAGTTATACAGGGTGAAAATGGTGATACGTACAAATTAAGAATGAGATTCATCTTCACGGTGTAATACAAGATCCTGATGAGCTGTCTAAAATCTTTGCCAGTTCTTCCTCAAAGCTGTTGCGCACCTTGCACCACACATATGGCACAACTAAATTAGAGCACCTGAACTGTTTTTGCATAATTGATTTTTTTTCAGTGAAAAGGCCAGGGGGTGCTTCACTTTCTGACAATGCTAATTGAAAATGTGCAGTGTCTTCTAGGAGCAAGTGGAGTTGAC
Source organism: Myrmecophaga tridactyla (assembly GCA_004026745.1). Lineage (NCBI taxonomy): Eukaryota > Metazoa > Chordata > Mammalia > Pilosa > Myrmecophagidae > Myrmecophaga > Myrmecophaga tridactyla. The sequence continues at coordinate 105,559 of PVIY010001382.1, read as the reverse complement.
TGCAGTGTGTGCTCTGTGTCTTTTAATGAGTGAAGTTGGAACACTGAAATGAGATACTGTAAATAGAAATTTAGATCTAACTTAAGGGGACTATGACAAGAATTAGCTTTAGGAAAGTTCAGTAATTAAAATTTGAACTTGTCCTTTTATTAGCTTAGTTGAAGGTAGGTTGGTTGGTTTTGCAATGGTTTCCTGGTTTGATACAAGAAAGTGCTGGTGAATGAAAAGCTGAGTAAAGACTGATTATGCTTATTAATTTGTTTTGTTTTTCCTTCAAGTAAAATCTGTGGTGATTGAAGGCTCTTAGAATTACTTGTCTGAGAATTGCCACATATTTCTTTTATTGACAAGGCTACAATTTTTGCAATGTATTTGTTGTGTTATATATGCAGGAGAATGTCTTAAGAACCAAATGCTTACTTGAGAAAACGGAATTAGATTTTGCTAGACAGTTGTAAGATTTCATTTGAAACATTCAGGGTTATTATAGTGGTTTTTTTTTTATTTTAAGTTTGACCTCCCATTGTTAGTACATGTATTGGATGGGGAGTCCAGAAAATGAAATGTGTGGAAAAGAGATTCTATGAAAAGGATAATAGTTTCTAAGTTTGTATATTCAGAAGTTACTAAAGAAAATTTGGATAATACTAAGTTTGAAGAATTTTCAGGTTTTATAATAAGACCTTTTAGATCGTCTTGATAAATTCTAATACACCATCAATGAACCTACTGAAATTGAAAGAGATATGTAGCATTAGTAATGGCAAAATAGGATATTGTAAATGTTACTGCCAGTGTAATAATAAATAGGTGAATTTTGTGACTTTATGTGGTTAGATCCACTTAGAAGAAATATGGGTTTCATCTTGCTTTACCTAATTTAGGAGACATGCTTTACTCAAGGAATTTAGCTCTATAATCTCCGTGACTGACTGCCCCTGTTTTTCTTTTCTTTTCTTTTTTTTTTTAAAATCCATCTCAAGGGCTAGCCATAGAAATACCAGGTTTAGAGCTATCCTGGCCACACTGTTGGGAGACTCATTCTAAAAGTGATTTTTGTCCTATTTGCATAGTGTGTGTGTGTGTGTATAAATAAATAAATGACATATAGTTCAATGACTCATCTTCAGCAAGGCTGAAAACAGTGCTCCACTCTTTCCTATCTCCTATACCTCCATATCAGCATCACTTTATAGTGTTCTAGCTGTTTCTTTTTTCTTTGTTTTCTTATATTTGTACTTTTAGGATCTTAAGACATCTATGGACTTGTTATGGGAGATAAAGATTTAGTTCTTTCTTCCCCAGCCTCCAACTGCCATTTCTCCTTTCCCTTATCTTGTCATTATGGTTTTCATATTTAAAAAAAAATGTTTAATGCCTATATTATGACTATAGCTGTTACTACTTGCTGAGTCCTATTAATTGTTTATTACATTTATTTTTCTCTCTTTTTTTTGTTCCTCTAAGAATTAATAATGGCTAATCTTTCCCCTTCTTTGTTTCTTTAATCCCCTATCCCTAATTATTTCCCCAAATAACTCCTTGAAGGTACAAAATTCCTCGATAAGGTCATATTGTAATCTCTCAGATCTGTGTTTTTGTTTTGTTTTGTTTTTATAATGTATTTTGTAGTGTGATCTCTTCAAGAAGTCTAAGTCCTTTGTTCCTGTCTTTACTGTTTGCCCCTTAGGACTAGATTCACAGTATTGCAGTAGGAGTTCCATTGGTTTCTTACTTTGTCAGCTCCCTTGTTTCTTAGATCTGTTATTTCCTCTTTGGGGCACAGCCCCCAACAGCTTCCTGAGAGAAGGGGGAATTGTGTGTTAGGTAAACTTTTGAGATCCTGCTTATCTGGAAATGTTTTTGTTCTACCGTCACAAGATTCATAGTTGAGCTGGATACAAAATTCTGAGTTAATCATTTTCCATCATGTGTGAAGGCATATAGAGCTCTAGCTGTTGAAGTGCCATGCCATCTGGCTGTCTAATCCTCTGGATTTTTTTTTCTCTAGCTTTCTTTATCCTGTTCTGAAAGAATTGTTTTGGCATGGGCTTTTTGTTCATTGATTGTACATCGTGGGCCCCTTTTGTTGGCATCCCATGTCCTTTCTTCAACTCTGGAAAATTATCTTGCATTTAAAAAAAATTTTTTTGTAAGGATTTTTGACAATCAGATGTAGGCCCAACTGGAGCAATTATTTAATTTTCTTATTTGTCTTCTACTTGTCAGTCTTTTAATTTTACTTCTGGAAGATTTCAACTTGATCTTCAAAACTGATTTTTTGAGTCTCTTATTTTTGCTATAGTACTTTTATTTTGCAAGTATGCTTTCCTGTTGTCTAAAAAATGGCTTTTAAAATATCATCCTAGTTTTTTTTTTTTTTTTTTGCATGTAACATTTTCTCTCAGGTGAATCAGTTATAGTTGTCTTGGATTTTTCATTTGTTTCCTGCATTGTTTTTTCCCCCTTCAGTGTTTTTTCAAGACTTTTCCTTTATAGTCTTAGTGCTTTACGTAAAAGTCAATTCTAAATACTTAGTGTTTATCTGTTGTCTGTTCATACTCACAGGAGGTATTCAGGCTGATCTGAAGCTCTTCCTGGGCAAAGCTCTTTGTGTACTTGAATAGTGATTTGGGTGGGTAGTCAGTCTAAGTTCCAAAATCTTCAGGCCTATCTTCTTTTGGATTCATCTGCTACACTCCTAGAAGTGTAAGGGGAAGAATGGGGCTGAGGTTCTAACTAGTCGATATGTAGACTTTCAGTTAGTCTCTGTTTAAGAAAGGTACCTCAGTTCTCCTTCAGCTACATTTGGCATGCCTGAAATCATAACCACCCTATGTCAGCCTGCCAGAGACTAAGCCTCTAGTCTGAGTTGTGAAGGAGGCATTGTGGTGGGACTGTCTCTATGGAGCAGATGAGGGGATCTACATAGACTTTTTTTTTTTCTTTCACTTTTATATGCCATGTATACAAAGCAAAGAAAGAAAACAGCAGTAGTTTTCAAAGCACTCTTCAACAGGTAGTTACAGGATAGATCCTGGAGTTTGTCATGGGCTACCATATCATTTCAGATTTTTCCTACTAGCTGCTAGAGAGTATAGGAGGCTAGAAGGAATAAATATTTTTTATCACAATTGACTTATTTTTTTTCTTTTGTGAAAAATAACATATATACAAAAGCAATACATGTCAAAGCAGAACCGAACAATAAGTTTTAGCACAGATTTCAGAGTTTGGTATGGGTTACAATTGCACAGTTCTTCGGTTTTTACTTCTAGCTGCTCCGAGATACTGTTGACTAAAAGAAATATCAATGTAATGATTCATCAATCATATTGAATGTTAAACCCTACCTTCTCTGTAATAACTCCACCATCACCTTGAACTTTTTATTCCACTCTTTAGGGGTATTTGGGCTATGGTCATTCTAAATTTTCATGTTGGAAGGGGCTGTAAGTGACATGGGGTAGGAAGATGGAACTATGTAAGGTTCTGGAGAGGGTGGGCCCTCTAGGTTTCAGGACTTAATCTGGTCCAGGTACCTGACTGGAGGTTGTAGGTTTCTGAAAAGTTACCCTCATGCATAGAACCTTTGTAGAATCTGATCTATTGCCCTAGGTGTTCTTTAGGATTGGCTGGAATGGTTTTGGTTGGGGTTTGGCAAGTTATGATGGGTAGGAATGTCTAACGGAAGCTTGTGTAAGAGTGTCCTCCAGAGTAGCCTCTCAACTATTTGAACTCTCTCTGCCACTGATGCTTTATTAGTTATACTTTTTTCCCCCTTTTGGTTAGGATGGAATTGTTAATCCCACCATGCCGGGTCCGGAATCATCCCTGGGAGTCATCTCCCATTCCACCAGGGAGACTTTTACCCCTGGATGTCATATCCCACGTAGGGGGGAGGGCAATGATGTCACTTGCAGAGTTGGGCTTAGAGAGAGTGGGTCCACATCAGAGCAACAAAAGAGGTCCTCCATAAAAGTAACTCTTAGGCATACCTATAGGTGGGCTAAGCTTCTCAGCTACCTACGTAAGCTTCACAAGAGTAAGCCTCAAGATCAAGGGCTTGGCCTATTGATTTGGGTGTCCCTAATGTTTGACATTACCATCAGGGGATTTCCTGACGCTAAAGTTTAATAGTTCCATATTTTTTTCTCCTATCCCTCAAGGGACTTGGCCAATACTTTTTGATTATCTGCTTACTATATTCTAGGATGTTTCCAGGCATTACATTAAGCTATAAAGGATTAAAGGCCGTCATTGTTCTAGGCTTCCTCCCACACAGACTTTTAAATGAATTTTCTGCTTTTAGTCCCATAATCACCTCCACATTTTCTGAACTGTTGCAGGATTGGGTGAAACAAAAGTACCCAATAGGGGGATGGACAATGAATTGTGAGAGAGAAGTCTTCCAAAGTGAGTATGGCATGGTAGACAAGTCTCATCAACTCAACATGCCCGTGTGAAGTGAGCCCTGCTTTTGAATATATTATGAGATCTGGGTGGTCAGATGAAAGAAGTGTATTAAATAGGCCTGAAGAGAGTAAGGAAATCATCGCTTGATTTTCTCTTACTAATAAAAAATTTAAAACTTCACCGAAAAAGAAGTCTGGTAGGACAGAAGGGAAATACCTCCCTTCTGAGTATGTGACATTCTGAGGCAGATGGGTTGGTGGTAGAAGCTTTCGAGCTGCAGAAGATATGAACGGTTGTCCCATAGGGTGCTGGAGGTGATGAGGAGATAGTAGCTTCAAATGGTAACAGAGAGGGAATTGAGAACAATCAAGGCTCAGACAGTGGGGTCAGCTTATGTGTGTATTAACCAGTAAGGAAAATTTAACTTGCAGTCTGGAGATAAAATGTTCCTCAGTTGATTTATTTAGTGGCTCGTGTAGACTGCAGGGCCTGCTTCCCTCTGATTCTCAGACATGCTAGATGGCAGCTCTGAGCCTCAAATCTTAATTTGAGAACATTGTGGGACAGGAGCAGTTCTTGTCCTATGACCTTTTATTTTTGAAGCTTTTTTGAAGTATAATTGGAATAGCGTAAATTGTACACACTTAACAGTTTAATTTGATAGGTTTTGACTTTTACATACCCATAAAACCATCAGCACAATCAAGATAGTGAAATATCCTCACCCGGTAAGCTTCCCTGTTCCTCTTGCTAGTCCCTCCCTCCTCTTCCTCCTACCTGTAACCCAGGAAAACGTGGTCTGTTTTCTGTCACTGTGGATGAGTTTGCCTTTTTTTGTAGAGTTTTGTGTAAACCATACAGTATATTCTCTCTTGGATTTATTTTCATCTGGCTTCCTTAAATCTGGTTAATTATTTTGAAAATTATGTGTGTTGTTGAAAAGCCAGACCAAAACAAAGAGCAGTTTTAGGTTTACAGAAAAATTGGGCTGAAACTCCCAAGAAAATTCCTATGATACCCCTCCCCACCATTTCCCCTAATATTACATCTTACATTAGTGCCATGCATTTGTTACAATTGATGAGCCAATATTTACACTATTATTTAAGTTGATAGTTTATATTAGGGTTCACTCTTTTTTGTAGCCCTGTGGGTTTTGACAAATGCCTAATGTCATGTATCCACCATTATGGTATCATAGAAAATACTTTGATTACCCTAAACATCTGTGCTCCTCCAATTCATTCCTTCCTCCCTTCCTCCTGAATCCTGCCGACCACTGACCCTTTTGTCTCTGTAGTTTGTCTATTTCAGAATGTCATATAGTTGGAATCATAAGAGTGTGTAGCTGGGTTCTTTTCATACTGAGATCGTTCACTTAACAATATGTGTAAATTTCCTCCATGTCTTTTTGTAGCTTGATAACTTTTCTTTTTAAGACTGAACAATATTTCATTGTGTGGCTGTACTACAGTTTATCCACTCGCCTGTTGAAAGCATTCTGATAGTTTCCAGGTTTGGGCAATGATGAATAAACCTGCTATAAACATTTGTGCACAGGCTTTGTGTGGACATAAGTTTTTACCTCTCTCGGGAACATACCAAGGAACATGATTTCTGGACCATATGGTAAGACACCAGACTGTCTTCCAAATGGCTGTACCATTTGCATTCTCATCAGCAGGGAAATGAGTTTGTCACTCTACATCCTTACCGGCATTTGTTGTCAGTGTTTTGGACTTGAGCTATTCTAATAAGTATTGAGTCGTATCTTATTTTAACTTGTGGTAATGATGTTGAGCATCTTTTCATCTGCTTGTTTGTCATCTGTGTGTCTTCTTTGGTGAGGTGTTTATTCAGATGTTTTACCCATTTTTTAAATTAGATTGCTTTCTGCTTGTTCAACTTTGAGTTCTTGTATATTTGGGATATGTCATTCATTTTAAGTTTATTCCTTTTATTTCAAGAAACATTACGTTGTAAGGACATGTCATTAAAAAAACACAACTATTTATCCGTTCACCTTTAAATGAACATTTGAGTTATTTTCATTTTGGGGGTATTAAAATGAAGTTTCTATGAACATTTGTGTTCAAGTCTTTTTGTGAACATATGCTTTCATTTATCTTGGTTAAATGCTTATGAATAGATTTGCTGGATCAGAAAGTAGGTGTTTTAAGTTTTTAAGGAACTGCCAATATATTCCAATGTGGTTATCCATTTTATTACAATTGGTGTATGATCATTCCAGTTGCATTACATTTCAGATATGGGGTATGATCTTTGTGCGAACAATTTCATTCTTTTAGCCATCTTAATGTAGTGTTATCTCATTGTGGTTTTACTTTGCATTTCCCAAATAACTAATGATGAGCATTTTCATGTTCTTGTTTGCCACCAGAATATCTTTTTTAGTTAAAATTTTTTAAAAAGGGTAAAATGTTTGAAAAAATTGGATTGCTTATTGAGTTCTCAGAGCTCTTTATATTTATTCCACATAAAAGTTCTTTATCCAGATATGTGCTTTGCAAATATTATTTCCCTATCCATGGTTTGTCATTTCATTCTCTTAGCAGTTTCTTTTAGATTCCACACTTTTAATTTTGAAGTACAGTTTATCAATTTTTTTTCTTTTATGAATCATGCTTTCTGCTTAAGAAATTGTGTTTAAGAAACTTGCCAACCAAAAGTCACAAAGACTTTTTTCCTTTGGGTTCCTGTACAGTTTCAAGTTTATTTTGGTCTGTGATTAATTTTGAGTTGATATTGAATATGGTGTGAAATAAGGTTCAGAGTTGACATTTTTGCTTGTGAGTATCCATTGTTCCAGCACCTTTTTTTGAAAAAAGTATGCTCCATTGAATTATCTTTGAATTTCTTAAAAATCAGTATTCCATTTATGTGTGGTTGTCTCAATGCTATACTTACACTGTCTTCATTGCTGTAGCTTTGTGGTAAATCTAAATTAGCAGTAACTCTCCAATTTTTTTTTTCTCTGAGTTGTTTTGGCTATGCTAGGATAGTTGCATTTCCATATCAATTTTAGATTCAGGGTCTGCATTTCTTTAACAAAGCCTGCTGGGATTTTGATTGGGATTGTGGTATATACACATATGGATAGATTTAGGGATAATTGACATGTATATTTAACCCTCTGACCCATGGACATGGTATATCATTCCATTTATCAGGACTTCTTTAATTTTCATCAGCAGTGTTCTGTAGTTTCTAGTTTACAGGTCTTGCTTATCTTTGTCAGATATATCCCTAAGATCTTCGTGGCTTTTTGGTGTTATTGCAAATGGAAACTGAAGTTTTAAAAATACTGGTTGCTTGTTATATAGGGAAATGCTGCCAACTTTTGTACATTTTTCTAGTGTCCTGCAGTCTTTCTACTAAATTCTTTTATTTTAGTAGCTGCTTTTGTATGTTCTGTCAGATTTTCTACATCGATGATGACGAAACGTTGGCAAAGACGGATTCTCTTTTCCTTCCAGTCTTCTTTCCTTCTAGCCTTCCCTCTTTCCTTCCAGCCTTCCCTCTTTCCTTCCAGTCTTCTTCTTTCCTTCCAGTCTTGTTCTTTCCTTCCAGCCTTCCTTCTTTCCTTCCAGCCTTCTTTTTTTCCTTCCGGTCTTGATTTAATTTTCTTGGCTGATTACACTTCAATAGAGTGTTGAATAGAAGTGCTAGAGAGTGGACATCCATTCCACTCATTGTGGGAACCTTTCATTTTTTTGCTGTTTAGTATGATGCTACATGTTTTTGCAAATGCCTTCAATCAAATTGAGAATATTCCCATTTATTCATAATTGAGTTTTTTTCTTCTTAATCAGGATAATGTCAGATGCTTTTTCTGTCCATTGAGATCATGATAATGGCTTTTCTTTTTTAGTTAATAAGGTAAATTACAATGATGTTCGAATATTAAACCAACCTTTAATTCCTGGGCTATACCCTACTTGGTTATGACATGGTATTCTTTTATATGTTGTTGGATTCAATTTGTTAATATAGTATTTAACTTTTTTTACACTTAGATTCATGAGGATATTAGTCTATAGTTTCTTATGTCTGTGTCTGATTTTGGTATCAGGGTAATGCTGGTCTCACAGAATTGGTTGGGAAATACTCTCTCCTGAATTTTTCACAAGATTGTCAAGAAATTAGTGTCTTTTTTTTTTTCTTCTTTAAATTGTGGAATTCACCAGTGAATCATTCTGGGCCTAGGGTTTTATTTCTGGCAAGGAAAGGTTTTAAAGTATAGACTTAATTGATATTAAATCCTCTTATTCTAGACTATCTGCATTTTCATATCAATTTTAGAATCTGCTCCTACATTTCTATAATAAAGCCTATTTTGATTTTATTGTCAAGTATATAGATCAATTTAGGGAGAATTGACATTTTAATATTTATTCATCTGAACCATGAACATGGTATATCTTCCCATTTGATTACATCTACTTGCAGATATGGGGTTATTTCTTCAGTGAGCTTAGGTAATTTGTGATTCAAAGAATTTATCCATTCTCTCTTAGTTGGGTTTGGCATAAAGTTTTACATAATATTCCCTTATGATTTTTAAAATAGCTGTATAATCTGTAATGACATCAACTTCTTCAATTCTGATATTGGTAATGTGTCATTTTTCTGTGCATAATCAGTCTGGCTAGAAATTTATCAATTTTATTGATCTTATCAAATAATCCAGTTTTGGTTTTGCTGCCCACACCCCACCAATTGCTTTTGTTTCCTTTTTTACTGATTTCTGTTCTGATCTTTATATACTTTCTTTTGCTTTTTTAGGTTTCATTGCATCTTTACTAGTTTCTTAAAGGAATTGAAGTCACTGATTTGACACCTTTCTTTTTAATGATACAGATATTTAGTGTTATTTTCCACATAAATAGTTCTGTAAGTTTCTCTATGACTACTGCTTTAGCAAGATCCAGAAACTTTGTATGTTCTGTATTTTTTTCATTTTCATTTGCTTCAAAATACTAATATGCTTCTGTTTTATTTTCTTTGACCCATGGATTAAGAAGTATTCGTTTCTAAATCTTTGGTGATTTTTCCAGGGGTCTGTTACTGATTTACAGTTTATTTCTATTGTGGTCAGAGAATGTAACTTTGTGTGACTTGAGTTTGATAGTTACTTGGGCTAGAATATGGTCTATTTTGGTATGTGTTGCTTGTGTACTTAAGAATTCTTATTTTGGGTGAAGTGTTCTACACATATCAGATGAAGTTGGTTGATAGTGTTCAAGTTTTCTAGATCCTTTATGAATTTTCTGTCTATTCTACCAGTTACTGAGAAAGGGGTATTGAAACCTTCCATTAAAGTTGCTGGCTTTTAATAAATCTCTTGCTTTTTATCAGTTTTCTCTTTGTGTTTTTTGATGCTCTCTTCTCAGGTATTTAAACTTTAGGATTGTTATGGCTTCTTGATGGATTGGCTTCTTCATCATATAAAATAACCTTGTTTAGTCTTTAGGCCTGGTTGTATTCATTGCTCAGGCATCTCCTTTTCTGATACTAGTACAGTCATCCTAGCTTTTGCTTGATTGATTAACCTGGTATATCTTTTATGTCCTTTTACTTTTAACCTACTTGTATATATATATATACTTTTATATATATATATAAAAGTACATTTCTTGTACTTTGTCAGCATGAATTGGGTCTTTGGGATCTTGAAATGTGAAGAAAAACTTGCCCACGAGCCCATTAGATGCCCATTCATCTCTTACTGTCTAGGATCTATCCTTGTCTGGTGCCTAAACCAATCACTGGGTAAAGGGAAATAATGAACTTGTTGATTTAGCCTACTGCATCTCTGAGGTGTGACCCAGACCAGCTTCGTTAGTATCATCTGGGAGTTTGGATGAAATTCACATTCTTTGGCCCAACCTCATCCCTACTGATTTGGAAATTTAGGTGGTGTGGATCAGCAGTTTGTGTTTTAACATGCCCTCTTGGTGATTCTCATGCACGAAAGCTTGAGAACTACTGGCTTAGATTAGGCTTTGCTGGTAAATCCAGGGAGAGGTAACCAGTATAGGAAAGTTCAGGAGTCTGTTAGCAAGGAAAGGTGAAAGGAACAGATTTAGACAGGTAGGCAGATTTCTGTCTTAGTAGAACTGAGGCAGGCACCCAGGAATATGGATTTTTAGCTAATCAGTATACTCCTGATGGAGATGGCACTGTGAACCACACTCTATGGAAACATTGATATGTTAAAATTGCTGTCACGTTGTCAAGCATATATATCTTAGAATTTTCATTCAACTGTAGCTGGAGACAGTGTTCTCTGTCCTACGGGCCAAATTGATCTCACTGCATGTTTAGTATGGCTGGCGAGCTACAAATGGATTTTCCATTTTTAAATGATTGTGGAGGCACAAAAATATTTCCTGACTCGTGAAAATTATGACATTCGACTTTCAGTGTCCACAAATAAAGTGGAACACAGACATGATCATTCATTAATGTGTTTTCTATGACTGCTTTCAAGTTGCAAGGGCAGAGTTGAGTAGTTGATTGAGAGACTGTGTGGTCCACAAAGCCTAAACTATTTGCTGTCTGGCATTTACAGAACAAGTTTGCAGAGCTCTGATCTATAAGAATAATTTACCAAAGAATAGCATATTCCCCAACCATTTTGGATTATTGATAACTTATTCTAACGGGTGGAAGTCCTGTCTAGAACAGTACAAGTATGGAATATTGAACACTTCAAGAATATATGCTAATTAGAATTATGGTAACTTTGTTTGAAGACATTACTTTAATGTTAAAGTTTTGTAATTAGAATACAGTTTAGTATAGCGAAGTCAATTATCGAACCAGTGATTGGGAAGGGGTAATGTTTTTCCACCTCCTTTTTAGTCAACTGTTGGTTAATCCTCAAAATACACCTCTTTGTCCAATCTTACTACTGAAAGTATTCTTAAATTTACCTTAGTATTGTATATCAATGAGCAGAGTGGTCATTTTGAATATTGCTCATTATTGTAATGCTGAAGCTACTGAAAGTGAACTGTTCCTAAAACTTCTTTTAAAGCTTTTTCTGGATGTAATGCTATTTATTTGGCTTTAATGGGGGAGAAATACATACCAATCTCTGTATAGATTGAAGACAGGAGAAATAGCTGATTATTTAAGCATTCAGGGAATCAATGTTTTAATGACTTTCACTTGTTTTTAGACTTATTTTTAAAATTATAGTTAAGATTTTCCTTGTTTTCCATGTCATGTTTACAAATACTGGCCCTAGTTCACATATGATTCTGCTGCTGAAGAAAAAGAGGAAAAGGCTCACTTCTAGAAATGTGCAGTGAGGTAGTGGAATCAGCTTGGTTATTCAGGGTTTCAGTAATCAGTCCTTGATCTGATTGTGAAACACAGTTTAGGGGGGAATAGACCTTTCCTTGAAGTCCTTATTGCCTGCTACAGTAAGTTTCATGCTCTGTTCGGAGGTATTTGCCTGTTAACGAATGACTTTGGGTGTTTTGAAATGAAATGTGGGGTGTTTCTTACAGAAAGGTTTAAAACATGTTTTCTCCAGAAGATGGTTCCTCTCCATATACCTACATGATTCTTATCATGTGTATTTCTTTTTTTTAAGGTTGTATATTAGCTCCTCAAAAACACTCGCCTCATCAGAAAACTCCATGAGCCCTTTGCAGTGGTGTAGACACATCTTGGATAATCCGACTCCAGAGATGGAAGCAGCAAGACGTTCTCTCTGCTTTAGACTAGAGCAAGGTAATTTTGATCCTGTACGTGTACATTTTCAAACTCGTGCCACTATTAGCTGTTTTTGTTGTTGCTTTCAGAGTAAACACTTAAATTGAAGAACCTTACCCTGAGGTGCAACTTTTGCTTGGAATTCTCTTCCACATGTTTTATAAAACAGGGCTTTGCGATAAATGGTGAATTTAGTTTTGTTTGTTTTTAGTCAATTTTTTTTAGCTTGTTTCCGTTTATTTTAGAAAGTAGGAACACACGTTTTCAAATGATTTTTTTTACTTTCTGTTTGCAAATGTATCCAAATAAGTAAAATGGTCTAGGACTTGCAACAAGGCTATGTGGCTGAATGCTAAAGTAGAAATACATATTGTATGACGCTGAGATCCCACTGGGCCCTGGGTACTGACCTTTATGAGCAACTTAAATGTTTATTTGGATGTGTTAATGGAAATCCTAACCTTTACAAACCTAGAAATTGTTCTGTTGTATGTGACATTAATCATACGGTTGGGTTCTATAAGTTAGAAAAGGAATCAAGGACAGGGTGGTGCAGTGGTGACTCAATGGCAGAATTCTCGCTTGCCATGCCAGAGACCTGGGTTCGGTTCCCAGAGCCTGCCCATGCGTCCTCCCTTCCCCCCCAAAAAGGAATCTAGGATAGTTGTAGAAGGAAAAATAAAGAAGGTGTAGTACTCAACTCAGTACTATTTCATAAGAACTGAAAACTGTGTTTTATTTAGGCTTTTGTCTTATCTCAGCGTCTTAATACCTGTTTCATTATCTAGAAACACTGTTTCTGGTCCATGGACCACCTGCATCCAATCATACAACAAGCTTGAAAGTGCAGTTTCCTACCTCCTCCAGATTAAAGAGCCAGTATCTGTGGGAAGGGACAGGGGTAGTTGCATTGTACAAGTTCAGGGGGTGATTCTTGTGCACCCTGAATATATGCATCCTGCCTGTGAGGCTCATCAAAGATAATGAAAGGTTATGAAATATTTGGACATGGTAAGACAGAGTATAATAGGTCACATTTCTTGATCTCTTATTCTGGGTCAGACAGTATACTTTGATTCTTGACATTCTTCATTTTTAACTCAGTTGTAACTGTAGCCATCTGAGGAGGGAACACTGTTACTTTTAGAGGTGATAGTATTATATTTTAGAGAAGCTCAGTGGATTGCAGTGGGAGAGCTTGGTATTATTCGTATGGAAAACTCTGTGCTTACCTAGCACTCCATCCTATTGTGTTGGCACAGTCATCTGTAAATAACCGCAGAAATCTGTTTTAAATATTTGGGGAAGGTTGAACTAAAGAGCATGTTAAATCATGCTTTTAAGTAAAGCTGGAAATAAATGATTTAATCATAGAAAGTTGGTTGATAGAGCAGGAACTGAGGAGTTTTAAGGTCAATACTTTGGTAGCAGGTGCTTATCCAGTAGAGTAGTTGTTCGAGTTAGGAGACTCTAGTCTTGGTTCTCTTCCCTTTGAGCTGAGTGACCCTAAGCAAACCATTAAATCTGTGGGCTTTTTTCTCCAAGGATTGTATAGGGCATCCCTGAGGTTCCTTTGTATTCTGCTTGATTCAAGGATTTTTTAAGTAAAATTTTTAAACTTTTTAAATTGTATAAAATAACATATATACAAAGCAAAGAAAGAAAACAATAGTTTTCAAAACATTCTTCAACAAGTAGTTATAGGACAGATCCCAGAGTTTGCCATGGGCTACCATACATCATCTCAGATTTTTTTCTTCTAGCTGCTCCAGAATTATAGGACGCTAGAAAGAATAATATTTTTTTATCATCGTAATCGACTGTTTCTTCCTTTTTGTGTGTGAAAAATACCATATATACAAAAAAGCAATAAATTTCAAAGTACAGGACAACAATTAGTTGTAGAACAGATTTCAGAGTTTGGTATGGGTTACAGTTCCACAATTCTAGGTTTTTACTTCTAGCTGCTCTAAGATACTGAAGACTAAAAGAGATATCAGTTTAATGATTCAGTAGTCATATTCGTTTGTTGAATCCTGCCTTCTCTGTATAATTCCACCCTCACCTTTGATCTTTCTGTTCCACTCTTTAGGGGTATTTGGGCTATGACTATTCTAGCTTTTTCATGTTGGAAGAAGCTATCAATAACGTGGGGTAGGGAGATGGAACTAGTTGATGTTCTAGAGAAGCTGGGCGCTCTAGGTTTCAGGACTTATCTGGACCAGAGGCCCATGTGGAGTTTGTAGGTTTCTGAAATATTACCCTAGTGCATGGAAACTTTGTAGAATCTTATATATTGCCCTAGGTGTTCTTTAGGATTGGCTGGAATGGTTTTGGTTGGGGTTTGGCAAGTTATGATAGGTAGCAATGTCTAACTGAAGCTTATAGGTAAATTTTTATATATGACAGACTCAATTTCATTTGAAATGAAATCCAGAATTAAAATCCTTCAACTCAGGAGTTAGCAAACTTTTTCTGAAAGGGCCAGACAGTAAATATTTTTGGCTTTGCAGGCTACATAGTCCCAACTTCCAACTCTGCCTTCACTGGAACTAACCACAGACTAATGAGCAAGGATGTGTTCTAATAATACTTTATTTACGGACACTGAAATTGAATTTTATGTGTTTCTCATATATCACAAAATATATTCTTCTATTGATTTTTTTTTTCCAGCCGTTAAACTGTAACAGCCATTCTTAGCTAGTGGATGTTATACAAACAGGCAGCTGATTGGATTTGGCTTTTCCAGGCCAGAGTTTGCTGACCCCTGCTTTTAGTGTGCATACAAGGTTGATTTAAAAAAAAAAAAAAAAAAAGAGAAATTTTGTTAAATTTAATATAAATAATCCTAGCCAGTGGTTTCTCTTAAAGATTTTAGACCAAATGCTTTATTTGATTTTGTTTTTCATTTCACTGACAAGGGGCTAGAGTAGAAATGTGAGGTCTTGAGGGTGTGAATTGACATGCTGTAGTTTTATTCATGATGTAATTTATTTAAACTTCATATAAAACAGATGAATACAGAACTAGTCTTTCAAAACCAACATTAGCCTTTTACTAAACTTACTTGTAAATACCAAATCCTATTTTGCTATGAGACAATGCTTTTGTACCAAAAGATCCATAGTCCATAATCCCATAATGAGAGAACACGAAATTGATTAGCATGGATTGTTTTGTGGATGAAAATTCTGTTTTTGAAATTTAACTTCCATTTTATCAAGTAAAATATCTGTAAAGTCTTAGGTGGGGGGTATTACAAGGAAAAATAGCAAATTCCTTTCCAGTGTTCCCATGTCCTTTTTAGGCCTCAGAGGCAGCTTTTTAACAAAAGCTATATGTTCTGGTTTTGCTATTTACCTCTTTTTAAATTCCCAGTCATCCCTTGGGATGACTGGGCACCTTGAGATTTGAAGAAAGGGTCAAGTCCCTTCTGCCTTCCTTCTCTTCCTCCTCTTCTGTCCTCCTTCTTCTCAACTTTCCTCTGTCCTCCTCCTCTCCTCCGTCCCTATCAGCAGAGAGGTAAATATTTCTTTAGGGCTTGGGAGCCAGTATGGGAAGGGCATCTTGGTAGAAACCTGGTATTTTTTTTTAATGTGATTTTATTGAGATATACTCAATTGCCATATAATCACTTAAAATATACAATTAATGGTTCACAGTATTCATCATGTAGTTGTACATTCATCATCACAATCGATTTTTGAACATTTTCATTACTCAAAAAACAATTAAAATAAAAGTAAAAAAGAACACCCCAAACCACCCATACCTCCTGTCCCCCCTGTTATTATTTTTCTTACAGTCTGTCCATATACTGGATACAGGCAGTGTCAGTCACAAGGTCTTCACAGTCACACCATAAAAGCTATATAGTTATACAAAATCATCTTCAAGAATCAAGGCTACAGGGATACAGTTCAGCGGTTTCAGGCTCTTCCCTCTAGCTACTCCAATACACTAAAACTGAAAAAGGATATCTATATAATGCATAAGAATAACCTTTAGAATGACCTCTCAACTCCGTTTGAAATCTCTCAGCCACTGAAACTTTATTTTCTTTTTTTCTTTTTCTTTGTTCTTTAGTTTTTATTCTTTGAAACTTTATTTTATTTCATTTCTCTTACCCCCTTTGGTCATGAAGGCTTTCTCAGTCCCACAGTGCCGGGGCCAGGCTCATACTTAGCCCTGTCCCACGTTGCCAGGGAGAGAGTTACACCCCTGGGAGTCAAGTCCCATGTAGCCGGGAGGGCAGTGAGTTCACCTGCTGAGCTGGCTTAGAGCGAGAGGCCACATCTGAGCACCAAGAGATTCTCTGGGGTGACTCTTAGACCTAATGATAAGTAGTCTTAACTTCTCCTTTGCAGTTTCCCAAGTTTCATAAGGGCAGGCCCCATGATCTAGGGCTCAGCCTATTAAATTGGTGGTCCCCAATGCTTGTGAGAATATCAGGTCTTTCTCTGGTGAGGAAGTTTAATATTTCCACATTTTCCCCCAGTCCCTCAAGGGGACTTTGCAAATACTTTCCCATCTTCTGCCCAGATTACTTGGAGATGTATCGGGCATCACATCAACATCAACCTGTACAAACCAACAAGAATTCATTCTCTATTCAAGGATCCATGTAACTATGGTGTTTGAATAGACTGACCTTGCAAGTTAAAGTAGATGGCATGATACCAAAAATATAAATTTTATACCAAATAAACACCCTTCCTTTGGTCTTACTCAAGAAGTTGACATTTTAAAATACTGCTGTCATCCTTTACCCTGTATTCTGATTTACTTTAGTCCTATTCAAATCAGCTCCATTCATAGCTCTAATTGAAATCCTGTCTCTTTTTCAGCTTTTTAACTGTATAGAGTAATGCTGGCTTTCATAGCTATAGAACTTTGAGTCTCAGGGGTAACGCTAAATCTGGTATTTTTAGCACTTTGCTTGGGGAGAATTTGTTCATGTTAGCCAGGGTCTTTAGGCATGATGCTGCTTGTTAGAGGAAATATTTTAGGTAGTGGGTTTGATTTTTGTTTTTTAGTAATTTTTTATAGCATTTATATATTTTAAACAATTTTTATTGTGAAATATAGCATATATTTAAAAAGCAATAAATTCCAAAGTACATTGTAGCAGGTAGTTATAGAACAGATTTCAGAGTGTGCTATGGGTTACTAATCTACAATTTTAGGTTTTTCCTTCTAGCTGTTCTAAGACAGTAGAGACTAAAAGAAATAACAAAATAATAATTTAGCCCTCATACTCATTTGTTAAACCCTATCTTCTCTGTTATAACTCCTTCTCCTTTGGTCCTTCTCTCATTCTTTAGGGGTATTTGGACTATGCCCATTCTAACTTTTTCATGCCATAAGGTGATGGAAATAGTTGATGTTCTTGGAGAGGCTGGCCCATCTGTGTTTCAGGACTTAGTCTGCCCTAGGAACCCATATGGACATTGTAGGTTTCTGGAAAGTAATCTTTGAGATTTTACAAAGGTTTCATGTACTGAGCCTTAGGTTCTCTTAAGGATTAACTGGAATGGTTTTGGTTGGGGTTTGGCAAACTTGGTAATTAGCAATATCTAGCTAAACCTTGTGTTAAGAGTAGCCTCTGGGATAGCTTCTCAACTCTATTTAAACTCTCTTAGCCACTGATACCTTATTTTGTTACATTTCTTTCCCCCACTTTGGTCAGGAAGGTGTTGATCCCATGGTGCCAGGGCCAGGCTCATCCCTGGGAGTCATCTCTCATGTTGCCAGGGAGACTCTTGCCCTTGGCTATCATGTCCCACATAGTGGGGGGAGGGTAAGTGATTTTACTTGCAGAGTTGGGCTTGGTGAGAAGAGAGAAGACATTTGAGCAACAAAATAGGTTTTCTGGAAGTAACATTTAGGCATCATTATAGGTAGGCTTAATTATATCACTTATACCTTAAATAGCGTATTTAAGACTGATTTTACTTTTCTTTTTCCATTTACTATTCCTTAGCATATTTATCTAGATTGGTTGTGGAATGAGGTTTATACTATTTTAATTTACTGTCTATTTCAGAGAATCATTCAGGAATAAGAGATATTAAAACTGTTCAAGAATCAAGATTGCATGGAGTATAAGAATAGATGGAAGACTGTTATGTGTGACAGTAGTAGTCATACTTCTTGATATTTGGGGAAGAAAACTACCTGTAAATTGAAGATTAATTCCCTATTAGAACCTGTGGCGAGAGGGCTTAGTTATAAGAAGCCAAAGTAAATCAAGTGGCGAGACCTGGTCTTACGTCTTCCTTTCTATTGCCTCTTCTACTCTAGGTATAAAGTCTGTGATGTTTTCTTGCTGCAAGTTGGTTGTCCCTTTTTGGTTAAGGAGTGAGCTTCCGTGGGCCATGGTGGCTCAGCAGGCAAGAATGCTTGCCTGCCATGCCAGAGGACCTGGGTTCAATTCCCTGTGCCTGCCCATGAAAAAAAACAAAAAACAAAAAACAAAAGTATTGAGGGCAGGCCATGGTGGCTCTGCAGGCAAGAATGCTTGCCTGCCATGCCAGAGGACCTGGGTTCAATTCCCTGTGCCTGCCCATGAAAAAAACAAAAAACAAAAAACAAAAGTATTGAGGGCAGGCCATGGTGGCTCTGCAGGCAAGAATGCTTGCCTGCCATGCCAGAGGACC
>PVIY010001382.1:0-86632 GCA_004026745.1 Myrmecophaga tridactyla | reverse complement strand
GATTCGGTGGAGTCCTCATATAGCTTTCATGTGATATAGGATAGTTTTGTGATCTTGGATCTAGGTTACAAAACTGGGTAAATTAAATGCAAAGAAAGGTATGAGAAGTATCAAAATTTTGTTGTGAAGGTGTGAGAACAGGCTTATTAAAATCCTGCCCTTCTGAAGAAAGTTTTTTTTTTCCCTGAGAAAAATGGGGGAAAAAAAGGAATGTTTTGTAACAGTTCATTTTAGATGACATCCACATTATGACTGTCTTTAGATATTGCTAAAAGAAATGCTTTGTCTTCAGTTTGCCACAGCTTTGCAAGTGGAATGACCGTGTGTTTGTTAAGAAGCAATAAGATAACTGTTTTTTGCTTAAGGTGTATATGGATGACTAATGTGTCTAGTAGCAAATCTGTCTGAGGTCGATCCTTATCTCGTAGGGAATATTAATTGACTTGAATCTAAGTTTTCTGTTTTTTGTATCCCAAAACTTATTTTCCTCTTTTCTAAACTGTTTTGTATATCTAAATTTTACAACACATGAAGTCTTATAAATAGTCAGCATAGGTAACTTACTTAAATTTTCTCAGCCTCTTTTGCATTTATATTTATTTTATGGAGTTGTGATAAGGGATTAAATAAAAATATTCGTAAAACAGCGTGGTAAAGGCTTAACTAATAGGTCTCTCCCCTAATACATTTGAATAGTACAAATAGCTTTTTTTTTTTTATAATGTTAAAGGTAAAATAACTTATTGTTGAAAGTTAAATCTTCTAGCACTTCTTAATCTGCAGTCTATGGGTACAAAATTATGAAAGCTTTAGAATTAACTTTTTTTTTGAAAAAACTCTAGACACTGATTTGTGTCAAATTTTAGCAAAGCACAATATTTGGTTGGTTTTTCTCCTTTGAAAAGGCCCAATCTTATTTTCCAATTGGAAGCCCCCTGTTTTGTGACCATCTTTACTTTTTAATATATGTGCCTTCTTCTCAAATAGATTATGCCCCTGAGTATTGGGAGCTAGATACCTCTTTTTCCTTGGGATTATCAATGTTTACCATATTGTAAGCTCTAAATGGTTGTTTTTTTCTAGTTGATTAATTTCTGAGTGCATTTAAATTCCTTTCATGGGCAAAGAAAATATATTTTTATTGAACAGTGGTATTGCCAATGGCATTCTACTGGCCAAGTCACTGTAACCCCCCCAAAATCATGTGGTGGTTGGTGTTCATAAGGATGGGATTTGAATCTGTTTTGTTCACTGCTTTAACATACCAGTGCCTAGAATAAATAACTTCTCTCACATTTGCAGTAGTTGAATGAAAATGTTTAAATGAATGGATGCCGTGTAAAACGTTTTGATCTAGTAATTAGACTTAGTGTCTTGTAAATCTCCTCCGCCCTACTTAATTCTGTGATTGAGAGTGTATAACTTGTTTCCAGTCTCTTGCCTAATAAATGGAGACATTTAATAGTTTTCACAGGGTTGTGGGAAAGATTTAAGGAAACGTTGGATGTGAAATTGCTTTAAAAGTATGAGGTGTTGTAGAAATATATGGGGACATTCCTAATATGCGGTTCCTCTTTGTTTAGAAACTGAACCTATAAATACAGGGGATGCTCTTAGTTTGGCTATTAAGGTTTTTTTTTTTCTTGAGTCTTTTTTCTACCTATAAATAAAGATACTTGTCAGGTGTCTTAAGTGGAAAGTTTAAGCATAGTTAATTCAGCAGTGGTAGACAATTCAAGATAATCTCTTCGGTCTGTTCCTTTACTTCTGTTTCTTAGACCTTTATGTATTTTGTTTCTGGCATACCTATCTTTATTCTTCCCTCTCTTCCTCCCAGCTCTTTAAATATACCAAACCTCAATCGAACTTTCAAGGGTAGGATTAACTCATGACATCCTAAATTGTAATAAATCTAATCTAGACTTGGATAAGTCCTTGTCATGAGGCTAGGATATTAAATAGCCAAATAATGATCAAAAGCTTATCTCAGTGCATGAGCAACAAAAGAAGAAAGATAAATGGAACTTTATCAAAATGAAAAACTCTGTGCATCGTGAAAGTAAAAAGCTTACAGACAGGGACAAAGTATTTGGAAACCATATATATGATAAGGTTTTAATATCCAGAATGTATAAAGAGCTCCAACAAATTGACAACAAAAAGACAACCCAACTGAAAAGTGGGCAACAGACTTGAGGAGACATTTCTCTAAAGAAGATAACAAATGGCCAATAAGCACATTGCACAGCATCCTTAGCCATTAGGGAAATGCATATTAAAACCGTGAGATACCATTTTCACACTCACTAGAATGGCTATGATTAAAAAACTCAGAAAATAACTAGTGATGGAGGGGACATGGAGAAATAGCAACACTCATTCATTGTTGGTGAGAATATAAAATGGTGCAGCTGCTGTGGGAAACAAGTTGGCGGTTCCTCAGGAAGTTACATATAAAGTTACTGTATGGCTCAGCAGTCCCACTTCTGAGTATATACCCTAAAGAGTTGAGAGCAGGGACTCTAACAGACATTTGCACACTTATGTGCATAGTGACATTCATAACTGCCAAAATGTGGCACCCCAAGTGTCTATCGACAGGTGAAATGGATAAAATACGTTGTATACATACATTGTAGTGTTATTTAGACATAATAAGGAATGAGGTTCTAATACATGCGTAGATGAACCTTGAAGACTATGTGGAGGAGGGAGATAAACCTGACCGAAAAGGACAAATACTGTGTGTTCTCAGATTTGAAATAATTAGGATAAACTTATCAGAGTCAGAAGTTAGAACACAGGTTTCCAGGGCCTGGGATTGGGGGTAGGGGATGAGGAGTTAATACCTAATTGTTTCAGAGTTTTCTGTTTGAGGTGATAGGAACGTTTTGGTGATTGAATGGTGATAGTAGCTCAGAATTGTAAATGTAATTGACACCACTGAATTATATATTTGAACATGGTTAAAAGGTGAAATTTTAGATTGTATATATGTCTCTAGAATAAAAACCATAGGATTGTATAACATAAACATTGAATCCTAATATAAACTCTGGATAATATAATATTGTTTCATCAATTGTAGCAAAGGTACCACATTAATGCAAAATATTAACAATAGGGAAAACTGTGTGTGGGGGTTGGGGGATATGAGAACTCTGTATTTTTTGTATGATTTTTCTTTAAACCCACAGCTTCTCTAATAACAGAATAATTTAAAAGTAAGCTTATCTAAGTAATCTGAAACACAATATGTGGCTCAGTTAATTTGGAGCCAGTTACAAAAGCTTATCTTGCCTTAAGATGCTTGAATAACCCTAACTATTGAATCGGGACAGGCCCCGTTTTAGGGGTGTGGGTATACTTTTCACAAGTATAGTCCTGCACAATTACTGTCTTGGGTCATATTTCCCTATGACCATCTTCCGTCTCCTCTGGGATTATATGCTGAGGAAATGTGAATAGATAAGCACCCTTCACTGAGGTTTTTATCTTCATGTGATACTGGTTTCCATTCTTGTCTTAGTTATTATGGAGTGTTTCTAAATTTAGCCAGTGACGGAGAAAGATGTATATTGATCCAAAGTTCCGAAGGTGGCCTTTTCATTTATAAAAGCCACACAGATTGAAGTGAGACATTAAGCTTATCAAGTGTCTGTCTCTTGGAACCTGTCCAGTCTCTCTCTTGCACGGCTCTAGATGCTATCTCCGTTAGCTCATGTTTCTAGTCTTGGGGTGTTCTGTGAAATTTGGAACACAAAATTAAAACTTAGTGTGGTTCATTTTAGGTAAGCTTTGTAAAGGGCTCCTTTTCTCATTGGGAAGCAAATCTGGAATCATATGGAAATTTCTGTGTATAGACAGGGGTTCTGACATTTGCTGTCATTCCTGTGCATTGGAAATCAGATGCATAGTTGTGATTGTGGGGTTGTATTGTATCATTGCCTTGCCCTTAGCAAAGCTAGGGCTTTTGCCTCAGGATGGTTCCAACCCATTTACTTCAGTATTGGCAATGATCTTTAGTTTAGTAACTAACAGATAGTTACAGATTCTTCTATGATAGTTGCAGTTTCCATCATTCACATTGACCAACTTGGATATCTGTTTGCGGGATATCCTTTTTTTTTGCAAGTTGTGCATGTGTTTGTGTGTTTCATTTTTCATTTCTACCTTAATTAGTAAACATCTTAATTAGTAAGATGTTTATTAAAATAACAAATAACTTCTGTATAATTGTTTATATAATTGTGTTGTAATGAATTTATAGTTGACATGTATTTTGTTTCCCCCTCAGTAATAAAGTCCACAGTAGATACTCTCCCACAGTGGTTGTCTGCTGCTTCTTTATTCCTCTGCTGTTGACTAAATTTGACAGTTAAATTAGTTTTTTTTAGGGCAAGGTGTTCATGCCTATTTCTTGGAGCTTCGGAGGAATAGACAAGTCAAGTTTATGCAGGACTTTCTAGAATCTCCTTTTTTGAAACACTGGGCCTTGCTTGACTGGGGAGAGAATTGGGATGCTGAATCATGAAACAAACTTATCATATACCAACTAAGTGCAGGCAGAGTGCTAGGTACTAGAGTACAGGGACAAACAAGGAGAACTCAGTGTCTTCTTGAGCATGCAGTCTAATGCAAGAAACAGATTGCACAAATAGCAGCACTTGTTCCTTTTTCTTCCTACTATTTAAAGCAAGCATAACATTTGCATTGGGATCCTAACCTAATTCTGAGGGGTATGGACAGGGAATGCTTTTCACTGACATGTCAGCCAAGACTCAGAGTACTAATAGGAGTTAAGCTGCTAATTTGCAGGGAAGGGGGATAGAAGAGTGGCCTAGGACAGAGGAAGTACTTGTGGAAAGGTCCTGCAGTGGGATTGAGACTTGATAGAGGAGCTGGCAGCTGATTGAGGAGGGAAATGAATGGGGAGAAAATGGGAGTCAGTGACTCATAGAGATGCAGGGTTTTCAGGGCAGGTACAAATTCTGGACTTTATCTTTTGATGGTTGGGAAGACTTCAAACCTTTTTATTAAGCAAAGGAGCGACATGACCCTCAACAGGAAAGCTACAGGGTGCTGTGGGGGTTGTCTTAGAAGACTGAGCTGGTTTTGAAACCAGGCAAGATAAGGAGAATGAAAAAGTGTTATTAGCAGTTCTTTTGAGTGTAGTTAACAGTAGACATTAGCTTTTTTAATTTTTGAGGAGGATTCTTTAACGTAGTCTGCTTTATTCATCAATATCCTGAACTTGTCATGTGATTTCATAAGAGAAATTTCAAGCTGTTCATGACATTTAATTTACATTGGAAATATAAGGCTTTGATATGTTTATATTCTCAGTTACTTAATTCTTGGGAATTTTAAACTTTTATGTAGGAATAAGATTTTTTTTCAGTTGTAGAGCGTTTGTCGATTTATATTTGTGAATTTAATTTTCTTTCTATTGCCCTAGCTATAAGATTGTATTTCCAGGAAAGGTGTATATGTGTGTGCGTGTGTGTATAAATGTCAATCTTTTGAAATGCAGATTTGCAGTTACCTTGTGTGTGTGTCTGTATGTACATGCTCAGTCTGTTACATTTTTATAGCATTTTTTGATAACTGAAGTTCGATTAGTGGGAACAATATTCCATCAGGAGGAGTTGCTAAGATGTGAGGATGCTAACCATGATGCCTGAAAATGAGGGAGATTTTTGCTCTTCAGGGTAAAATCTGATATCTAGTCTTAAAGAGGATAGAGAGATACAGTTGTGGGATCCCTGTCCCAGATAGAGAAGCAGAAACTTGAAGTAACTTCAAAGTCTACATTAAACTGCACAGGGATGGGAGGAGTGTCAAGATGAAGTCCTAAAGCATTCCAGTGCTAGAATAAACACCTCCTTATCTTTCTGCTTCTGCGTGTGCACACACCTTATGGGACGTCCATCTGTGGATTAATCCATGCACTCACATGATGCCTGTTGTCAGTTTTCTTAAGGTACCCTATTGAGGTAATCCCTATACTGGTGCAGAAAAGCTCGTACTAATTAATGATACAGATAAACTCATTAACTTAATATACCATGTTATACTCTGATCTTACTTCTTTGTCTCCCACAATAGCTGGTCTTTAGAAAGTGGAGTAGGAAGGATGGGGGAAAGCAATAACCACTTTTTATTTATCTCAGTATCTGATGTTTTGTAACCAGCCATAGTGGGTGACTACACAAATGTTTATAGGTGACAGAGAAACAAATCACAACGCGAGGTGGAGCATAGAGCCAGGCAGACTTCCCAGAATGACTGCAGAGCGGGGAAAATTACTCCATACCACATGTGTCTGTGGAAGCTGTTTTGGGCAGCTGGACTGAAGACTGACTGTTAATGCTTTGTTTTTTAATTATTTATTTATTTTTGGAGTCTTGGTGAAAGTTGAATGAACAAATGACTCTGGATGTGGCATGTAAGTGTCCGGATTGCTTTGGAGTGGTTCACGCTCCTCTGGCTGAGAGGTGCAACCGTGTTTGTCTATAAAGGTCTAAAGCTACTTGTCTAGCTCCTCGAGGCAGGCCTGGACTGAGAGATGATATGAGAATGTCAATTTGGGTAGCTGAGAAGAAGGCCATGACCAAAGAGGTATAAAACCATGATTTATTTAGAAAGCAGTTCTGTGTGGATTTTAGTAAAATAGATCTAAAATTTGTTTTTAATCCGTTTTCACCGGAATGACTGAAAAAATGCAGAATGAAAACACATAAAAGCCTGTTTTAAGCTGATGTGTTCACACTGCCTGCATCCTTCCACCGTTGTGGAGTGGTGATGACTGTTGATTATCTGCTTTGCAGGAGAGACAGATAATAAGTAGAATGTGGCAAACTAGAATGAGCCGTAGTCTTACCTCCAAGCTGCAATTGTGCTCTTTAAAGTCTTAGTCTTAGATGAGAAAGGAAAAAGATTGGAGAAGTACAGAAAAGACGTGTGTTCATTTTCTATGGTAATTTTACCCGAATTAGAAATGTGATCTTGTTGTTAAAAGCCACTCGAAGGAGTAGGGGAACTGCCTCAACCGACTGAAGCCAGCTCAGATGCTACTTTATTGATAAGACTTACAGAAGTTCCACTGAACACATAGTTTTGCGAACTGTCTCTTTGATTTTAAAGAAATAGTGTTTCAAGAATTTATGGAAGCTTTGCTGCCTTAATGACGTTTTAACTTCCAACTGGTATGTTTGGCACAATTTCATTGTAACTGCAACGCAGTTAAGACGAAGAACTAGATGGTGATAGCCAGTGCCTTCTATTCTTAGAGTTTGATTCATTTTGAGACATTTGTTACTCCAATCACAGGCCCTAACCTGTGATGTTCTATTTATTGTATCATTTATTATAATAAAATAAAATAATTTAGCTGTAAACCAAAAGATCGACACTTGAAAGTGTCAATTATTTGATAATTACTAGGAAGTATTAAAGTCCAGCTAGAGTGCCAGGCTGAAATGTCTTCAAAGATATTATGCTAAATTGCAGTTATTTTAAGTTTAAAAAATTGGGCTTAAGTAATGATTTAGATGTCAAGGTACAAGTGATAGTACGGGTTTGAGATAAGGAAATATTAACACTTTAACATTTTGACACTTATTATGTGCATACTATGTGCCTAATGTTGTATTACGTATTGAACCAATTATTTCTTTAGTGAGAATAAAGTGGGAAGTGATTACATTTCCAGAATATATTATAGGGTTGCTCTATTTTTGAACTTTTACCGTGCTACTAATATTTTGAAGATTATCATTAAGGTTTTAATTGTATCAGTTATTTTTTCTTTTATGTGAATTAAGTCATAGCTTTTTGGGGGCGGGGGGGGGATGCATGGGCCGGGGAATGCATGGGCCAGAAATCAAACCCAGGTCTCCTGCATGTCAGTCAGTAACTGTACCACTGAACTACCCTTGCACCCCCATCATAGCTTTCTAAAATTGGATTTGAGCCTATGTGGACTTATATATTCAAATATTTTAATACTCATTATTAGTTATATATTCAAATGTTCAAAGCGTTCTAGTAATGTCAGTGTTTCTGATAGATTTTATAGTTAAAAGAACAATTTGGGGTGAGTGGAGAGATATCGTTTTCAGTGTATGGAAATTTAAAAAAAAATCAGGTTCTTTCTTAAAACGTACCCTGTTGGTTGTCCTTTGTGATTTTCTTGCTATTAATCACTGGAACATATCTTTGGGTCACACTTCTTTTAATGTACAAAGATAATTACATAGATATCCTGTAATTTTTTAGGGCTGGCAGTTTTTGAATATGAACATAAAAAAAGGCATTCTCACATTTTTTGCGGTAAGGTGAGGTTATCAGGCAACAGCTTACTATTTTATACTCATTTCCATAGTAAACACTCATTAGACAAGGGAGGCAAAGAAGAAAGTTTAACCAATCAGAATGTGTTCTTTTTTATGATAGTCTCAGAAACAGGAGGGTATAAAAAAACGTGGGAGTGGATAAGTGAAGGGAAGTAGCGAGATGCTGTGGCATAGTATTAATATTTGTATTTGATGACAAGCCACTGTAATAATCGAAGAGAATAACACATTTAAAAAAATATATGACCAGTACAACTTTGATAGTGCTGCTCAAAACAGACTTGTTGGGCCATTCTCTTTCTGTGGCTGGACGTTTGCTGAGGAGTGGGTTTCATTAATCTGGGTGAGAGGTGGTGGGTGTCTCAATTAAAGAAGTTGCAGTAGGACGGCAGCGTGCATGCCAAAAGAAGTGTTTAGTTAGGCATTGCAGCATAGGGCGTTTGAGAAAGAAACCCTTGCCAAGTACAATATATATGATCTGTGCGTCATTATGTTTGGACTCAACCCTGTGCTACTCCAGGGGTTGATATTAAATGAAGTCTGAGAAGCGCTTTTCTTGTATATGGAGCTTAAGAGCAGGAGTACAGAAAACTTTGTTGTTCACAAGTTTCTCTAGCAGTCATCTTCTTTGTTTAAGAGTATCTTGCTGATTCCTTGGGTCATTTGACCATCATCGAATCTCTCAGATAACTTAATATCCTCATGTGAAGAAAATCCATCACATTAGGTGGTGGAAAAACTGTCCTTCAAAAAAGTTCTTTTTCAATTTTTTAAATCCTTTGTAAAAACTCTTCCTGTTAACTCTTTAGGTTCTTTAGCTGCTTAGCAAAGAACAGCTAGGATGCAGTAGCTTCCGCTGCTTGTTCCCTATCCCCCTTCACTGCAAATTTGGGCACTGTTAGGGCAGCGTTGTTTTGTTAGCTTGCCTCTACAATAATTCTCCTCCCTCTTTTGAAAGCTTCAGTGCTGAAGGACAATGTGGAGCATTCTTCCTTGCAATAGATGCTGATTGTGTTCTTAGTTGGATCTTGCTTTCATAGCCACAATAACTGTGTCATTGTGCTTCTCAGGCTCGTTCACTGTAGTTATTGTGCAGAATAATGAAAGCTGTTTCCTTGTGATTCGTTGTTGCCTGCATCTGTGGATGAGAACACGCGGCCGCTGTAAATTGCCTAGCAAATGATCAGAGTGGTATAAAATAACATCATCTGTTAAGTGAATGGTCACAAAGAACTATTGAATTTTGGTTTGTTTAATATAGAATTTTTAATAAGAAGCTTTGAATAATACAGATTTAAGATGTGAGAAATTGCGTGTCACACATCAAGCCCAATTTTTAGTGTTTTTTGGGATCAAGTTGACATATCTAGAAGTGAGGGAAGTGCGAGGGCCAGCTCAGCAGGTCTGTGCTCTGGCTCAGATTGGGATGGGCTGCTTAACCACAGCAGATCACAAGTGGGACAAGTGGTGTGGACCGAGCCTTTGTTGGCAGGGGCCCCTTCGTGAAACTTGTGGAGTCTGAAAGCATTATCATTATGAATGTTGTTTCCTTCTCTAGTTATTTTACCTACATCGGGAAAAGTGTCCCGTCCTGCCCCCATGGAATTGGTGGGATGAGATGGCACTTATCTCAAGGATTCTTGTTTATACATAAAAGGAAACATTTTCTCTTCTAAATAACCTTGATGCTAAGAAACACAGTTTTGGAGCTGATTATTTTTTTGATTAGCTACATCTCATAATTTCTTTTTCTCATTTCACTGCGTACTTTTCAGTAGTTTTCAGCTGTTTGAACTCATTAGCACTGTTCTTTAAAAGTGATCTGCATTTCAGAGTGGTCCTTTTTATACTTGTTTCTTCAGGTTTATCATATTTCCAAAAAAATATATGCCAAGCTTTTTACTAAAGTGAAGTTAAACCTAATTTATACTTTTTACTCATTCCTTTCCATGCTTCTTAGTTCATGGATAAGTGATTGCTCTCAGGAGAGTGGATTTTGACTCACACAGTCATGGGTCATATCCTGTAATGGGAGAGTAAGTGATGTTAAGTATGGCTTACTCAAGTATTTACTCATTATGGTCTTTTTCATGAACCCAAGAACTTAGCAAGGGGGTCGTAATTTTGAAGGGGGACTATGTTATTTAGGAAAATGTAAGAGTTAGATAATCTGTACCATTGCAGCTAAAATTATTTTCTATTTTAATGTAATATTAAAATAGCATTAAAGTAATAACGTGTAATTCTACCTTTTAAAATCATATAAATATTAGAAGAAAATTTAGAAATACTGAGAGAAAAAAATCTAACAGATCACCAAGAATCTTTACACCTTGCCATCTAAAATAGCAATTAAGTTTTGATATGTATACCCTTTCAGTATATTGTCCATTTTTCAGTAAATCTTGTTTCGAACAAAAGGCAATTCAGAAATGTAGTAGTCATTTTAAGTTTCTTAAATAATCATAGAACAGGTTTCCCATAAAAGATTTTTTTGATCAATACTTTCTAATATTAAATGAGTAGAAAATAAACCTTAGGAAAAAAGTAAGAAGATTGCAGGTAGTTAATATTAAGAACACCTCCCACAATTTCTAAAGATTATCAGTTTGAGTTTTTTCTTTGAAACCAACCTTTTGTGTTATTGCAGAATACTTACATATCTTTGTTCTGAAATAGAAAATAGAAAACATTTCTAATGTAGAAAATCAAAGTAAATTTTCATATATACTTATAGGTATATTGACTTTAACCAAGGTGAGACTGGTTTATTTTTCTAAATGTATGTGTAAATTGGACCCTATTTTACAAATTGCCTATTTTTATATTTTTTTCCTTAAATAAACTAGAAGTTCATCATATACTTATGAAACATTTATCTTTTCATTTTTTTTTTTAATCTTTTCCTTTTCTCCTTCCGACAAATCAACAACTGCTTCCATATAGCTAACTGTTGCTGTTTTCTGCTTCTATGACAGCTAGCCGATGGCGGAATCTCTTCTCTTCAACTGTCTCCCTGGCTTTTCCCTATAGTCCTGTTGCAAGACTCAGCCCTTATAGCAATGGCATTAATACTCCCAGCCTCTCTAAAACCTCAAATAAAGCAATACTAACACCTGAAAGAACAGGTAATATTTCAACTTCTTCACTAGTCACGTGCTTTGTAATTCTTGTAGCTAAACATAGCTGAAACATCTCTCTTCCATTGAAAAACTTGAGAATAATATAATAGTTTGTGCTGATCCTTACTTTGGGGCTCAAAAGGGCTAGTGTTAATGTGTACTCAAACACCATTGATCACTGGTGATCTCAATTGTAGGTGATAGGCAGTCTTCCCTCTTCAGCAAAAGCATACTTATGTAATTGTTTCTAAATACCCAATTGTGCTTTTAAAATTAAATGCCAAAACACAATTCAAGTAGTTTTATTATGATTAAGATTGTCTGTATTTATTTTATATATGTATATATGTATGTTTATTTTAAGTTTTATTTTTCTAGTAACTTTTTATAGATAAGGGCTTTTTTATGAGATAAGGATTTCACTATTTCCTTGTTTATCTCAGCATTGGTGTGATTCCATTCCTCCGACTTTCTTCCATTTACATTCTTTCTTCCTTGATTCTCCCACCTCAAGCCATTGCCTTTTCCTTTTAATGAGTGGCTACAAGTCTCCCATGTCTACACACTGGTTTAAATTATGAAGGTTTCACATATGTTTCAGTGTAAGTATGTGTGCCTTTATGTATGGTATTCTTACCCATTTATAGTAATGCTTTTTGTATCTATTAATGAATGGAATGGATTAAAAATTAATATATAGTCAATTACTGCCAGCACCCTTTAGAGAAATACTTACCCAATGGGATATAGATGCTAGTATTAACAATATTTTTAAATTATGAAAATTGAAATTGAAAAAAAATTGGAACATTGTTTTATATATATATATATAACATGTGAAGATGGGTGTATTATGTGACCATTAAATGTTGGTTGTGGTGCTCATTTTTGACATAAAACCTGGGAAAATATTAGTGTTTAATAGTGAACTGTAAAGCATATATAGATATCAGATCTTCAGACTAAATAGTAGGAATATTTGCTTTATCTTTTAGGTTATACTTCCAGGGGCTCTCCTCTCAGTCCCCAGTCTTCTATAGACAGTGAACTGAGTACTTCAGAATTGGAGGACGATTCCATCTCCATGGGATACAAATTACAGGACCTCACTGATGTTCAGATCATGGCTCGTCTACAAGAAGAAAGTATGTTTTTTTTGAACTAGAAACATGAGGCTTCCACTTGAAATTTAAGAGGGTGGTTCAGACATTTGTCCCGAGGTAATGGGCAAAATAGATTCTTTGTCTCATGCTGTCCTACTTGTGGGTGGAGCAGTTATCTGCTGTCATACTCTCATG
The DNA here is from genome assembly GCA_004026745.1 of Myrmecophaga tridactyla. Lineage (NCBI taxonomy): Eukaryota > Metazoa > Chordata > Mammalia > Pilosa > Myrmecophagidae > Myrmecophaga > Myrmecophaga tridactyla. The sequence goes on along the minus strand of PVIY010001382.1, from coordinate 73,855 downwards.
AGCATCATAAGGTGTTAGAACTTACTCTGATCAAAATATCTTGCCATATAGACATTGTTGGCACAGCCACTCTGGAAGTTTTGTAAAAACTAAATGTGCTAATTTCCTACGACCCAGCAGATTGTACACTTGTACATTCATATTTATCCTAGAGAACTAGAAATGTTATGTTCACACAAAACCTACATACACGGTTCAGGTTCATAGCAGTTTATCTGTAATAGTCAAAAACTAGAATCAGCCCACATGACCTTTAAAAGGTAAATAGCTAAACAAGCCTTGGTGCATCTATACTGTGAAATACCACTTAGCAATAAGAAGGGACGGACTATTGTTATACGCGATATCTTGGATAAATCTCCAGGAAATTATAATGAATGGAGACAAGATGGCCCCAAGAGGATGCATACTACATAATTCCATTTATATAATATTGTTGATACAACAAAAATTTTAGAAATGGAGACCTCATTAGTGATTGCTAAGCATTGGGGATGGGAAAGGAGGGAGGAAGATGTGGTTATAAAATATTAACACAAGACATTTATTCATTTATTTTTTTGTAAACCATAAGTCACACTTTCCCAAAGATAAAATCAAAGTTTTAGAGAAAGAAACATTCAGAGCTCTAATTATTTTTTCAAAGATTTTAAAAAGGCAGTAACATTTATGCCAAAAGTTTCCTCAAGAACATCCAAGAGATTTTTAGTAGGCAGCTAACTATTCAGTTCTTAAGGGAGTGGCCTGGAATAGAGATTTTTCTTTGATTTATAAGTGGAATTTGAAAATACATGGCTGAAATTGCCTTAAGGAGTGTGAAGCTACATATATAGAAGTCCAGATTCACTACCAAATATATTTTGTTGTGCTTATACTATGTTAAAAACAAAGTAAACTAAATGCCTTTGGATGTGACGCGTTCCCCAGCTTGCCACAATCCCACTACTACTCCCTGTTATTATTACTTAGTCTGCAACTCAAGGTTTTTGTGGTGTTTGGAACTGTTCAGTATTCTGACTAGGGGATATGTGAACCTACAGGTGATGAAATTGTACAGAACTTAATATATACGTATACACACATATATCTAAGGAAATCTGAATAAGATGAGTAGATTCTATCTATTTTGGTATCCTGGTTATGATATTCTGTAGTTTTGCAAAATGTTACCATTGGGGGGGAAAGGGCAAATTATACAAAGGATCCTTCTTTATTATATTTTATAACTGTACTGAGCCTGCATCTTTCTTCCTAAAAATGTCATTTAACAATTAGATCAAGAATGATGCCTTCAAGATGGCAGCGTAAGACATTCCTGGGAATGTTTCTTCTTTAGAAAAAGTTAAATAAAGAGGGAGATACAACTCACTTGAAACTCTGGGGAACAATAGAAACTGGAGAACTCCACATACTCTGAATCAAAGGCCAAAAAAAAAAAGCCAGTAAAAAAAGCAGATGAGATTAGGAGGGCAATGTGGCCCTGACAATTGGACCTAAGCCCACCACCATACTTAGTTCCTATGTGATTTAAGAGAAACGCAGGAGTAATGCTCCACTGGGCACCTCCTGCCATAATTGTTGAACTCAGGAACCACCCACAACAGCTGTTTAGAGTCCCACACACCTTCAGATGTGGGAACCCAAATTGGGACCCCCGTGATTAGTGTGTGCAAGCGTTCAAAGTGTTCACCCTGAAATCAGAATTACCTCTTGGCAAACTGTTCACCCTCCCAGCCTGGCCCCTAATTGCTAGTGTACCTAAATGGAAAGAAGCAGGTGAGGCTATCTAACTCTGTCGTTTGGAATCCCTTACACTGGAAGTTACCAGAGGTAGAAAAGCTGCATGAAAAGGAAAAACCGAACCACTGTTGGGCAGGATGGACTCAGTGTTTAATGCTGGGGTGAAAAGGCAGCTCCCAGAGCAGGAGAGGGCTTGAGCAAATCATAGCTGCTCGCGAGGAAAATTTATATAAAAACAAAGAACAACCCAGGTCTCCTAGAGGAGAAATGGAGGAAAGAAAATCCTCCCCTGGACGAGAAAGAGTAGCATATTATAGGACAATCTTAAACGTTACGATTCATGTTCAGGGAAAGAGACAAGTGCTTAGAGACCTGAGAAAATCCAGACTGATAATTATGGGCTGCTCTAAGGGTTCAGTATGAACTGGACCAAGATCCTTAACTCACAGCCAATCTACACTAAAATCTTAAGCAAAAGGGAGAAACTGACTTCCAGAGTTAGAATATCAAAACTGTGAAATGCCCAAATATCAATAAAAGGTCACAGAATACAAAGAAACAGGAAGAGATAGCTCAGTCACGGGGAAACAGATTAAAACTTCAGAGGAAACAGGCAGGGGAGCAACTAATCAACGACATTCAGTCAGCTCTCCTAAATCAACTCAAGAAGCTAGAGGAAAACATGATAGAGATAAACCAAATTTGAATACAGAACTAAAGGACATAAGGAAAATGATGTGTGAGCAAAAAGAAAAATTATCTCTTTTAAAAGAAAAAAGAACTTATGGGGATGAAAACCTCTATAATAGAGATTAAAAATTCAATAGAGGTATATAACAGCACATTTGAACTAGAAGACAGGACAAGCAGAATCATATACTCAAAAGAGCAGATAGAGAAAAGAATGAAAAAAAGTGAGCAGAACCCAAAGGACCCGTGGAACAACATGGAACATACTAACATATACATTATGAGAGTTCCAAAAAGCGAGTAGGAAGAAAAAGAAATAGAAAAAACTTTGGAGGTAGAAATGTCTAAAAAAATTTCCCAAATACTATGAAAAACACAAATACGTGTCCAGTTAAGTACAACAAATGCCAAACAGGATAAACCTACTCTAACACATACAATCAAAATGTTGATTGCCAAAAGTAAAGAGATTCTGAAAGCCCAGAGCAAAAGCAATTTGTCACATACAGGGGATCCTCAATAAAACTAGGTCGATTTCTTATCAGAAACTGGACGTGAGAGGGCAGTGGTACAACATGTTTAAGGTACTGAAAGAGAAAAATGCTAGCCAAAATTTTTTTCCAGTAAAAATGTCCTTCAAACATGAGGGAGAGTTTAAGACATTCATAGATAAACAAAAAACGTGAGATTTTGTCACCAAGAGACCTGTCTTACAGGAAAGGCTAAGGAGAATTCTTCAGCTTGAAACTATAGGAGATTAGTGGCTTGGAGTATAACCAAGGAGTGAAGATCTCCAGCAGCAGTGATTATGCGCGTAAATGCAAAGCTCAATAGTGTGCTATCCTCATTATGTTGCTCTCTTTATTTCGTGTAAGATTTAAAATACAATTGAATAAGAAATAAAAAGAGACAGTGTTTGACAAAGGCAATGTAAACTGGGGGAACCTGGTAGGGAGGATATAGGAATAGAAACTGTATATGCTATTGAGGTTAAGTTAGAATCTTTTCAAACTAGCAAGTTATAGACTTAGGTTGTTTAATACAAACCTCAGGGTAACCACAAAGAATATATTTAACATATATTCCAAACCATTAATGAGAAAGGTTCATCAGTTACATCACAAAAGGAGACTACAATAACGAGAAAGAGACTACAAGGATATTAGATGTGTAAGAACAAAATAGCTGAAGTAAGGACTGGCTTACCTGTAGTTCAACTGAATGTAAATTGATTAAACTTCCCAATCAGAAAACACAGACTGGTGGAATGGTTACAAAAGCATGATCCAACTATATGCTGTTCATAATGACTCACCTCAGAAATAGAGAAGCAAATAGGTTGAAACAGTGAAAGGATGGAAAAAATATTCCATGCAAATAGTAACCAAAAGACAGCTGAAGGTGTTATACTAATACCAGACAAAATAGACTTTAAGTCAAAAACTGTTATAAGAAACAAATGATGCTGTATATTAATAAAAGGATCAGTCTGGCAAGAAGAAATAACTATAATTATAAAGATTTATATGCCTAACCACAGTGCCCCGAAATGACAAACATTGACAAAACTGAAGGAAGAAATAGACACCTCTATAAATAATAGTTAGAGACTCCAGTATACACTTTCATCAATGGATAGAATATTTAGAAGATCAATAAGGAAATGGAGAACTTGAACAATACTGTAAATGAACTAGAGCTAGCAGGCATATACAGAACATTATACACAAAATAGAATGTATATTCTTAAGCACGCATAGGTTGTTTTCCAAGAGAGATCCCATTTTAGGTCACAAAACAAGTCTCAATATATTTAAAAAGATTGAAATTATTTGAAGTATCTTCTCTGACCACGAATGAAAATCAGTAATAAGAGGGAGAACTGGAAAATCTACAAATATGTACAAGTTAAATAACATACTCTTAAGTAATCAGTTGGTCAAGGAAGAAATTACAGTGGAAACCAGGAAATATCTTAAAATACAGTGTTTTAGTTTGCTATGCTGCTAGAAATGCAATATACCAGAAATGGGTTGGCTTTTATAAAGGGCATTTATTAAGTTTCAAGTCTGTGGTTCTAAGGCCATAAAAATGTCCAAACTAAGGCATCCAGAGAAAGACATCTTGACTCAAGAGAGGCCGGAAGCATTTTCTTTCTGCATCTGTAGACATCTGTGTCGGCTCTGAGCTTTTTCCAAAATGGTTCCCTCTTAAATGACTCTACTAAGTGACCCACCTTGAATTGTGGAGACACAACTCCCTGGAAACCACTTAATCAAAAGATCCCATCCCCAATTGCATGGGTCCCACATGTTCATGGAAACAACTTGATCAAAAAAAATTTCCCACAATTGGTTGGAAGCAACATCTCCATGGAAGCAACCTAGTCAAAATGTCCTACCCTAAACAATATTGAATCAGGGTTAAAGGATATGGCTTCTCTGGGGTACACAACAGTTTCAAACCTGCACATACAACATATCAAAACTTATGGGTCACAAGAAAGGCAGTTCTGAGGGAAATTTATAGTGATAAATACCTATGCTGAGTAGAAGAATTCGAATCACAAACCTAACCTCACACCTGGGAAAAGTAGAAAAAAAGAAGCAAACTAAGCCCAAAGCAACCAGAAGGTAGGCAATAACAAAGAATGGAGTAGAGATTAAATGAAATAGAAAATTAAAAAAAAAACAGTAGAGGTTGGGCTATGGTGCCTCAGCAAGCAGAGTTCTCGTCTGCCATGCCGGAGACCTGGGTTCAATTCCCAGTGCCTGTCTGTGCAAAAACAAAACAAAACAGAACAAAGGAGTCAATAAAATTGACAAAACTTTCGTTTGACTGACAAAAAAACAAACTGTGAAGACACAGATAACTAAAATCAGGTATGACATGGGGGAATCATTACTACCAACCCTGATTATTAGAGGTTAGTTTGAATACTTGAAATGCCGACAAATTAGATAACCTAGATGAAGTGGACAAATTTCTAAAGCATACAAACTGCCTTCACTGACTCAAGAATAAATAGATCTTAACAGATCAATAGCAAGTAAAGAGATTGGATGAATAATAAAAAAAACTCCCAGCAAAGAAAAGCCCAGAAACAGAAGGTTTCACTGATGAATTCTATCAACTGTTCCCACGAATTACTGCCAATGCTGCTCAGACTCGTCCGAAAAATTGAAAAGGAGGCAATACTCCCCAACATATTCTGTGAGGCCAGCAATACCCTAATACCAAAGCTAGATAAAGGTATCACAAGAAAGGAAAATTATAGGTCAATATGTTTCGTGATGTAGATGCAAAAATCCTTAAAATACTAGCAAATCTAATCCAGCAACATATTAAAAGAATTATACACCATGATAAAGTGAGATTTATCCCAGGTATGCAAGTCTGGTTTAACATAAGAATATCAATTAATGTAATATGCCATATTAATAGAATGAAGGGGAAAATTGACGTGGAAAAGGTATCTGACAAAATTCATTACCCCTTTCTGATAAAAACACTCAGGAAACTAGGAATAGAAGGAATTTTCTTAACATGGTGAAGTGCATATGTGAAAAACCTATAGCTAACATCATAATCAGTGGATTGAAGACTGAATGCTTTACCCTGAAGATCAAGAACCAAACAAGGATGCCCATTGTCATGTTGTTATTCGACATTGTGCTGAAGGTTCTACCCAGACCAGTTAGGAAAGAAAAGGCATCCAAACAGGAAAGGAAGAAGTAAAACTTTCCTATTTGTAGATGACATAATTCTACATACAGAAAATCCTGAAAAATCCAAACGAAGCTACCAGAGCTAATAAACAAATCCTGAAAAATCCAAAACGAAGCTACCAGAGCTAATAAACAAATTCAGTAAAATGGTAGCATGCAAGATAAACATGCAAAAATCAGTGGTGTTTCTATACACCATTGAAGAACAATCTGAAGAGGAAATTAAGGGGAATAAATCCATTTACAGTAGAAACTAAAAGAATCAAATACCTAGGAATAGTTTTAAGCCGAGAGGTAAAGGACTTGCATATGGAAGACTCCAAAACATTGGTGAAAGAAATGAAAGAAGACCTATACAAATCGGATGTACTGTGTTCATGGATTGGAAGAGTAAATATTGGTAATATGTGTGTTCTTCCCAAGGCAATTGACACATTCAGTGCTATTCCAATCTAAACTTCAACAGCCTCCTTTGCAGAAATGGAGAAGGCAGTCATCAAAGTATATGGAAAGGTAACCAGCCCCCCAATAGCCAAAACCATCTTGAAAAAGAAGAATAAAGTTAGAGGACTCACATGTCCCAGTTTTAAAACTTATTACAAAGCAACCTGGTACCAGCACTAGGACAGAAATTTAGGACAATAGAATTGAATTTAGACTTCAGAAGCCCTCACTTCTATGGCCAGTTGATTTCTAGAAAAGGTGGTAAGTCTGCTCAACAAGTAAAAAATATTCTCTTCAACAAATAGTGCTTTGAAAATTGGATATTTATAAGAGAAGAATGAAGGTAGGCCCCTTATCTCACAGCAGAAGCAAAAATAAACTCAAAATGGATCAGAGACCTAGATAGAAGAAAAACTATAAAACTCCTGAAAGAAAACATAAGGAAACATTTTCAAGACCTTTGTGTTAGGTAGTAGTTTCTTAGACTTTATTTAGACCAGAAGCACATGCAACAAAATAAAAAGTAGATAAGTGATACTTAATCAAAATTTAAAACTTTTGTACATTAAAGGACTTTATTAAGAAAATAAAAAAAACTGCCTACGAAATGGGATAAAATACTTGGGAACCATTTTTCTGGTAAGAATTTAACATTCACAATATAAAGAATTCCTGCATCTCAACAGCAAAAAGACAACCCAACTAAAAAGTGGGGAAAAGACTTGAATAGACATTTTTCCAAACAAGAGTACAAATAGCCAATGAGCACATGAAACAATGTTCCACATCATTAGCCATTAGTGGAATGTATATCAATAATAGACTATTTCACACCCACTAGAATGGCTGCTACAAAAATTACAACCTAAAAACAAGTGCTGGGGAGAGGATTCAGAGAAACAGGAACACTTGTTAATTACTGGTTGGATTAAAATGGTAGAGTACCTGTGGAAATAGTTTGGTGGTTCCTTTGAAAGTTAAATTTAGGATTACCATATGACCCAAAAATCCCACTTCTTTGTTTATAACTGAAAGAATTGAAAGTAGGACTCAATCAGATATTTTCACACCACTTTTCAAAGTGCTGTTATTCACAGTTTGGAAGCAATTCCAGTGTCCATCAACAGATGAACAGAAATACAAAATGTTGTGCATGCATACATGGAATGTTATTTGACTGTAAAGTAATGATATTCTGATGAGTGCTATAACATGAACAAACTTTGGAGGCATAATGTAGAGTGAAATAAGCCAGAAACCAAAGGACAAATATGATTTCACTTATGTGAAACAAGAAGAATGTATAAATTCTTATAGTCAGAAACTAAAATAGAGATTACTAGGGGTGGGTGGGCAAAGGTATGGGGAGTTAATTTTTATCAGGTACCAAGTTTGGGATGATGGAATTAACAATGGCTGGGGTTGATGGAGAGACACCTTTTCAAATGTAATCAACAACACTGAATTGTATATTTGAAAAGCAATAAAAAAGGAGTTTTTAGATTATATGTAAGTTAACACACATACACATAAACCATAAAACTATACAACACAAAATGGTGAACCATAGTGGAAACCGTGAACTAAAGTAAATAGCATAATTATAATAATGTTGTATCAGTTATATCAAAAGTGCCACACTAATGCAAAATGTTAATAAGGGGGAAAACTGTATTGTGTATGAGGAAAGACATGGGAATTCGGTATTTTCTGCAAGATTTTTCTATAAGCCTACAACTGCTCTAATAAAAAAAAGTACATTGATACGTTTCTCAGGGTGAATAACCGTGAAAGAGTAGATAATTGAATGATACTGTTAATCACTGATTCTTCAGTCAATCCACAGCATATATAATCTGGGAGTGAACTATTTCAAGGGCATCAGTGTATCAAAAGGCAGGATGAAATGTAAATTGTAGAAATGGGCTAAGCTTGTTTTGGAATGTTCTTTTCAATTTTCTTTTCATAAGTAGAAACAGCTCAGCATCAGTGCAGCTTTCAGAATTAGTCAAGGTTACTATGAGAAATTATAATGCTTATGCAGAATTTAGTAAGATGCATTTTGAGGGAAAAATCATTATATCATTATTTAGTAGCAGGAATATATTTCTAAATATATTGCTAAACAATTGAATGTCCATCTTTAAAGACAGCCACAGATAGAGCTACTTTTTTAAAAAAAAAGTGGTATTATCAATGAGATGAATAACTAGAAACTTTCAGTTTTGACTGTTTTTATACAGTTGCCATTTAGGATGACCCAAAACCATTCAAGATTGAAGTGTTAGCATGCTTTGAACAAGATAATGTTAGTCACACAGACGAACAAAAGAGAGCTAACCTCGTTAGAAAAATACTTATACCTCAGGTTTTGAGTTTTCCTTTGACTTTTAAAGTTAGGGTGGGGTTTGGGAAGCAGGAGAAGTTCACGCTTGGGCAGAGAGTTGATTATTTTAATTTTTAGCTCATAGCGAACTATTAGTGACAATGAGTAATTTTCCTAAGTAGCTCTCCAGGGATTATTGGGGGAAATTGATAGATTTTTAATTTATGAGCTCTTTTTTTCTAGTTTTTACCCAGATGTGAGGTTAGTTCTGTAATTTGAGCTCTTTCTTCTTCTTCCTTTTTTTGGGGGGGAAAGAGAGTTCTTTCTTCTTTTTTAATATGAGCATGTACTTAATATTCACCAAAATTAGAGTAATCCATTTGCTAGGCATTTGTTTTTAGTAACTGCATATGTTTATCATCCTGGGACATAATAAGCTAAGAACCAAAATAATGTATCTCTGTTTGAATCATTTTTGGGTACAAATTCTCCTTCAATATTTGATAAGAATCTCACAAAAGAATATTATTTCTTAATTTTTTTATAGGCCTCCGGCAAGATTATGCTTCTACGTCAGCATCTGTGTCCAGACACAGTTCCAGCGTGTCACTGAATTCAGCGAAGAAAGGGACGTGTAGTGATCAAGAATATGATCGATACAGCCTGGAGGATGAGGAAGAATTTGATAATTTGCCACCACCTCAACCTCGTCTGCCGAGATGTTCACCTTTCCAAAGAGGAATTCCACACTCACAGACTTTCTCTAGCATTCGGGAGTGTAGGAGGAGCCCCAGTTCCCAGTATTTTCCTTCAAATAATTACCAGCACCAACAGTATTATTCACCTCAAGCCCAAACTCCAGATCAGCAACCAAATAGGACAAATGGAGGTAGGTTCTCTGCCTTTTTGGTGTTTGGTATGCTTTGATCTCTTATTTGTGGTCATACAAAAAATGCTTTTTTTTTAAATTTTTAAATACCAAAAAGCACCAAATGCAAACATTCATAACATTCAGAAAAAGAAATAAAAAGAAAACAGAAAAAAATTCATATATACCTACCCTCCACCCCTCCCCCTCACCGATCACCAGCATTTTACTCTAAATTTATTTTAACATTTGTTCCCCCTATTATTCATCTTTATTCCATATGTTTTACTCGTCTGTTGATAAGGTAGATAAAAGGAGCATCAGACACAAGGTTTTTACAATCACACAGTCACATTGTGAAAGCTATATCATTATCCAATAATCTTCAAGAAACATGGCTGCTGGAACACAGCTCTGCATTTTCAAGCAGTTCCCTCCAGCCTCTCCATTACATCTTGACTAACAAGGTGATATCTACTTAATGCATAAGAATAACCTCCAGGATAACCTCTGGACTCTGTTTGGAATCTCTCAGCCATTGACACTTTATTTTGTCTCATTTCACTCTTTCCCCTTTTGGTCGAGGTTTTCTCAGTCCCTTGATGCTGAGTCTCAGCTCATTCTGGGGTTTTTCTTAATCCCTTGATGCTGAGTTTCAGCTCATTCTAGGATTTCTGTCCCATGTTGCCAGGAAGGTCCACACCCCTGGGAGTCATGTCCCACGTAGACGGGGGAGAGTGGTGAGTTTACTTGTGTTGGCTGGAGAGAAAGGCCAGAGGTTCTCCTGGGAGTGACTCTTAGGCTTAATTTTAAGTAGGCTTGACCTATCCTTTGTGGGGTTAAGTTTCATGTGAACAAACCCCAAGATTGGGGGCTTAGCCTATAGCTTTGATTGTCCACATAAAAGAATTCAACTTGGGGAAGTTGAATTTTCCCTCTTTCTCATCATTCCCTGAAGGGGACTTTGCAAATACTTTTTTTATTCACTGTTCAAATCACTCTGGGATTTACTGGGGCATCACTCTGGACAAACCAACAAAATCTCATGTCCTACTCAAGGTTCCATGTACTTATGGTGTTCAATTAAGCTGTCTACATAAGTTATATTAGGAAATGCACTAGTCAAAATATAAATTTTGTACCAAATAAACATTTTTTGCTTTAGTCTCACACATAAGGTAAAATTTTAAAATATTAATTACCATCTACAAAAAAATGCTTTTAAGATCAATATAAATAATTGGTAAATGCTTCCCGGATTTGTTAAATTCACTGTCAGTACCTTATCAGTTTTGTCTAAAGTTATGTCTATAAGTGACCAGCTTCTGAATTACATGCCCAGATTTACAGCTTCAAGAAAACCACTGTGCTGTAGCAGGCTTAGCATGAGTTACAAGTTGCAGCTTTATATTGTTGCTAAGACAGCTGTAGGTTGGACAGGGTTGTGCAGTTTGGGGAGTTGATGGTGGAACTCCATGGAGAAAAAGGCTGTGTGTTGCATCTTCCCTCCCCTTTCAGTCTTTTACAGCCTCTTCCTAGCACAGAGGGTTGGTAAACGAGGATGACCATGCTCGAAGTGGATGCTGCTGCTGCATGTTCAGATTTAGGGGAAATTGGGAATGTGTCTTCCTCATTTTCTGATATCTAGAATTAGGATCTGTGTAGCCTTAGGATATGAGGTTGATATTCATGGTAATGGGAAATTGATTTTCCCTAATGTATATAGTTAACATGGGGGGTTAGAGTATATGACATTCTTTTGTATTTTTCCATGTCATTCTTCATCATTTATCTTCCTCTTCCAAGAGGAAGACTTGACTTCCAAGAACCAGAGGAAGAACAGCATTAAGTTTTATGTCATGTAACATTCTAAATCTGGATGTATTATTATTTTTCTTTCATAATTAAGATCTTATTGGTGGCTTTGAAGACCAGCACAGATGTTATGAACAATTTGTACATAATTCTGAATGTATGTATCAAAAATCTAAGAAGCTTTATAGTTGTAATTCTTTTCTAAACTTGTTCCAATGACTTTCCAGCCAAAGGTTTGGGGCAAATTTTCCTTATGAAGATATCAAGCACCAATATCTTCAAATGTTGAAAGCTGTTACATCTTAAGTCCTGGTGATTCAAAATTTAATATAATACACACCACACACATTTCCTTTTTTTTTTTTTTTTAACAGCACATAACAAAGTATTAGGAAACTGGACTGCTGTGACCAAAGATTAAGTTACAGAGTGCACACAGCTCTAACAGGGAGAGCCCAAATCTGGAAATGATTTTCTTTCAGAAACAATTCTGCTAAAAAACAAAGGGAAATAGAAGTAGTTTAAAATGTTTGACGTGTGAAATGCATGACCGTGGCTCCACATTGCTGTTTTTGTATGCATTGTATTATAAGATATAAATATTATATGGTATGTGTCATATTTTATAGGATATTTAAAATATCCTACTATTTTCTGGTTGTAGCAAAAAAAATGAACAACCAGTAAATTATTTCACCTCTTTTAAAAAAAAACATTTGCACTTAAAAAATGGGATGAGGTGGGATTCTAATCTCTTCTAAAATGTTTGTTCTAGAGCTATTTAAAAAAAAACTTGCATTTACAAAATAGTTGCTAAAAATATTCTCAGGATTGTACAAGAAGGAAGATTCAGAGACCATGGTAAGACATGTTATAAGACAATAATCAGATTTGGCTTCTTTCCTCCTTCATCAGAGGTTTGACTCCAGATTTTTAGTTTCTCTCCATTGTTTTTTGGTAAGTTTTTAGTTTCTTGGTTAGCCACTTTGGCCTGTTTTCTTTGCTCCCCTTTCAACTTTTTTTTTTTTTTTAAGAATTGCTCAATTATAAAGTTTTATTAGAACATAGTCATACCCATTCATTTACATATTGTTTATGGCTTGCTTCCTCCTACAACCTCAGAGTTGAATAGTTGTGTCAGAGACCATCTCAACCAGAAAGCCTAAAATATTAACTGTCTTGTCTTTTACAGAAAAAGTTTGCCACACCTCACTGTACATAATAGTCCCTTAATAGTTTTAAATATGGCAAATATAGTTTCCCATTTTGTCATCTGTCTCAACTTTGTCCGCATGGTCCTTCACTGACCTGAAAAACTTGGTTTTATTATAATCAAATCCATTATTTTTTTTTACCGTGTTATATTTTTTTGAAGTTAAAGAAAATTTCTTCCTCGCAAGTGTCATAAAAATACGTTCATGTTTAAGTCTTTAATCTTTTTAGAGTTCACCTTTAGATGTGATTTTAGATAGGAACCTAAAATTACTTTTCTCCATATTGTGAGCCCATTTTCCAAGCACTGTTTACCAGGTAATACAATCATTCTGTGCCAGTTTTTCAATGTATGCCTCACAGCTCCAAACCTGCCGTTTCTTGCCAACTCAGCCAAATGAAGATGATCCCTTTAAATATTTCTTCTTTCGGGGAATGGTGAGAACGGGGGAAAATTCAACCTCCCCATGTTGAATTCTTGATATTCTCACAAGCAGTGTGGACAACCAAAGCTATAGGCTGAGCCCCCAGTCTTGGGGTTTGTTCGCATGAAACTTAACCCCACAAAGGATAGGTCAAGCCTACTTAAAATTAAGCCTAAGAGTCACCCCCAAGAGAACCTCTTTTGTTGCTCAGATGTGGCCTCTGTCTCCAGCCAATACAACAAACAAACTCACCACTCTCCCCCTGTCTACGTGGGACATAACTCCCAGGGGTGTGGACCTTCCTGGCAACATGGGACAGAAATCCTAGAATGAGCTGAGACTCAGTATCAAGGGATTGAGAAAAACCCCAGAATGAGCTGAGATCCAGCATCAAGGGACTGAGAAAACCTTCTCGACCAAAAGGGGGAAGAGTGAAATGAGACAAAATAAAGTGTCAATGGCTGAGAGATTCCAAACAGAGTCCAGAGGTTATCCTGGAGGTTATTCTTATGCATTAAGTAGATATCACCTTGTTAGTCAAGATGTAATGGAGGGGCTGGAGGGAACTGCCTGAAAACGTAGAGCTGTGTTCCAGTAGCCATGTTTCTAGATGATGGTTGTATAATGATATAGCTTTCACAATGTGACTGTGTGATTGTGAAAACCTTGTGTCTGATGCTCCTTTTATCTACCTTGTCAACAGACAAGTAAAACATATGGAATAAAAATGAATAATAGGGGGGACAAATGTTAAAATAAATTTAGTTTGAAATGCTAGTGATCAGTGAAAGCGAGGGGTAAGGGGTATGGTATGTATAATCTTTTTTTTTCTGTTTTCATTTTATTTCTTTTTCTGTTATCTTTTTATTTTTCTGAATTGATGCACATGTTCTAAGAAATGATCATGATGATGAATATGCAACTATATGATGATATTGGAAATTACTGATTCTATATGCAGAATGGAATGAGCATATATTAAGGATGTTTGCATTTCTTTCTTGTAATTTTTTTAATTAATAAAAAATTATTAAAAAAAAGAATTCCAAGATAAAAAAAAATGTATATTTCTTCTTTGTCAGCTGGCATAATGTTAAACTTTGTCAGTAGAGTGTATTGGCGAGACAGTGGAGGAAGAGAGTTTTTTTCTCTTCTTGGTTTCCTTCTCTGGTCAGGCTGTTGCAGTGTGCCGCTTCGGTGAACCAGCTTCTCCGTGTCTGACTCCTGCAGTGAAGGATGTCTACAGCACCTGGCTTCTGTATGTGCAGCAGCCAGCCTGTTTCCACTTTTGGTTGCACTTTTTTGTTTGGAGATTTTTCTTTTCCTGCTGCCCTTTTAGGCTTTATTTGTACTTTCTCAGGATCAGTTTTGTTGACCACCTCACCCATCTCCTTGTGGGGCTCATCTTTCAGTGCCCATTTGACTGAGCTGACCTTTCCCTTGGATATCTTGGCAGCAGGGGAGGCACGTGCCGGACACTGAGGCCTTCACAAAGCTGGGCTGCCGCTGGCCACTGCCGCCCCTTCTGCACTCGAGCTGTTGGGACCCATGCTGGGGTGGTGGGAGAAGTGCCTGGGTGTATTTTGTACTAATAATCAGCTAGACTCTCACTCGTAAATTCCATAACGCATGGAGAAACAACGTACTTAAAAATAATTCACATTTATACAGTTAAGGTTTTTACATATTATACAGCATCATTTCTCAAAACTGGGCCCAGAGTGATGAGAGTATTTAAAATATTGCAAGGCCGAGTTGCGTCAATGGCTAACTATGTTTATAGTTTTTACTTTCTTTTCTTTTATAGTATCATTCATGCTGATTGAAAGATCATTTGAGAATATTTAATATGATATATTCGTAATTTCTCTGACTCCTTTTTAATACCTTCAGATTAAAATGTGAAAGGAAACAGCGTAGCTAGAGAGTATCAGAGTGACTGACACTATTGGTTCATAATTTCAGCACGACAGTGTATTCTACATGCTGAATGAAAGCCAGGCTAGCCTATTAAAACTGCAGGGAGGGACTTAGAATTGTTTCTCTAAAGGTTTTCTTAGGCAAGTGTTTTGGAATGTCATATTGTTGTTGTTGGCAGATACTTGCTCTGCATCTTGATTAGAACTGTGAGTGGGATCCTTTCCCTCCACACCACCCTTTGTTGTAAGATATACCTTTGGAAAATGGTTCAGTAAACACCATTGTGAAAAGGATTAGGTTGCCCTGAAGCCTGCCGTGATTTCTACCAGGCAGGGGGACGTATACCATAGTTTAGGGACTGATTTGTAGTAGTTTTATTTTTCCTAAAAGGTCTGGTCTCCATATACAAAGGAAAATGGAATACAAAGGCAATTAAAAAAACTTATTAGAACAGTTATAGGTTTACAGAAAAATCATGCTAGAAAGTACAGGGTCCCCATACACCCACCAGTCTCACCATAGTTATCCCTGCTGGCACATTGCGTTGGTGTCCTGCCTTTCTTACAATTGATGAAACGATATTATTAGAATTATACTATTGACTATAGCCCATAGTTTCAATTAAGATTCATTGTTTGTATTGTACAGTCTGGTGGTTTTTTTTTTTTTTTAAATGTGTTCTAGTAATGGGTAGACAATCTAAAATTTCCCCCCTTTAACCGCGCTCAGGTGTAACACCAGTGGTATTAATTCCACTCGCAATGCCATGCTGCCATCACCACTGCTCGGTACCCAGACTTCTCAGTCACTCCAGAAATTCTGTAACAAGCGTTAACTTCTCATTCGCTACCCACACTCCAGCCATTGGTAACCTGGGCTATTCTAGTTTCTGGCTCTGAATTTACTTATTTTAATTGTTTCATATAATTAAGATTGTACAGTATTTATTCTTTTGTGTCTGGCTTATTTCACTCAACATGATATCTTCAAGATTCTTCAGGGTTGTTGCATGTATCAAAATTTCATTCTGGCAAACTGTAAATTAAAAAAATAGAATTTCACTCCACAGGTAATTTTTTGAATTGGTGGAGAATAGGGGCTCCGTAGTCCCACAGACCCTGAATTCCAGTCCTTATTTATACTTTGCACAGGTCTCCCAAGTCTCTGACCTTTAATATTCTTAGCTATAAAATATAGATTTAATATGTATCTCTTAGAAAACTTAGGTGTAATTTCACATCAAACCATGTGGTATGTGTTCTCCCGTTTTAGGCTTCTGGTGAGGAACCAATGAAATAACGAATGGGGTAGATGTCCTGAATAAAGATTGTCCACCCCTCTCCCTTTAACTGTCTATTGACACATCACTCAGAAAGCTGAGCTTTTATTTGTTACCATAGAATAGTATTTGAACAAAGTTGTGAAATGAGAAGGGTGACTGAAAGCTGACTCTGAAGCTAATGCATAAAACACTTTTGTAAATTACCAAAATAAGAGAAAATATTAATCATTACCTCATTGATCCATTTAAAAATAATTGTAGTAAACTAGAAATGTGTGTTTATGTTTACTGCTTTCGTATCTTCTACACAGCTTAGGATAAAAAAAAAGGCTCTTGAAAGATCTTGGAATATTTCTAGGGGTCATACAATTAAAAGCATATTTGGAATAATTTCTCAAACATCAAAAATCACCATATCTTGTGGAATCTCTACTAACTTTCCTGTAATTTTTCTTGTTGATGTGTTATACGTCTGGGGTTCTCAGTGGTCTGGTGTAATCAGTGTTAGGAGCCTGAGGGCCTCCCCAGGACCCCCTATTGCCTGGAACGATTGCTGTGTGGCAGGTAAATAAGTTATGTCCTTTATTCCTGAAGATACCTCACCGTTGGCTTCTTAGAGTGTGAGTCTTGCTGCTTCTTTGATAATGAGAAACCTCATTTGAACACTTTGCTTTGCTTCTTCTGTTTCCTGCTTCAGCTCAGACTTTGAAAAATAAATTGTTTCTTGAGAAGACAGAAGTAGAACTTTTCTTTTGGTTCTTTGAACTTTAAGGTATATATGTCTATTAATATTCCCAATTATTTGAGATGGAAATGTGGCTCTCCCAGATGATCTGACACAACCCAGAGAAGTGGTGCGCCCTAAATATTCACACTTGAAAGGCTTTATTTTAGAAGTATACTTCATACTTAAAGCTTTGTCAGATTTTGACTTATGTGAGCAAAGATTGGTTTAAAGACAGATGCAGTACTAGCGTGTTGTTCCATGACTGATTTGATGGCTCTGTGGCTTTGCTGCTTAGCCATCTTCTGAGCCAAGCATGCTATTTAGCCTTTCTGAGCTTCCACTTCCTTTTCTAATGTGTTTAAATTACAATTATTTTTTGCTTTAGAGAAATTAAGTTTGCGTTGTCACTTTCAGTGTTAATGGCCTATAGGAGTATGACTAGATATTAGGAAAGTGGCCAGGTATTTAAATAAATAAA
The DNA here is from genome assembly GCA_004026745.1 of Myrmecophaga tridactyla. Classification (NCBI taxonomy): domain Eukaryota; kingdom Metazoa; phylum Chordata; class Mammalia; order Pilosa; family Myrmecophagidae; genus Myrmecophaga; species Myrmecophaga tridactyla. Next base: position 56,200 of record PVIY010001382.1, on the reverse strand, counting down.
AGCAGTTGCGGAGAGGTGTGACATGTGTGTACATAACTCTACTTTTCTAAATGATCTGTTTTATGTTTCACAACACAACTTAAATGTGGCCTCCAGTTTGAAACCTTTTTCTACTTCTGTTCCCAAGGCACAATTAACTCATAGGTATCTTCCTTTTGTAGTCAGGACACTCTGGGTTCAAATCATTGGTGACTAGAATTTCTACAGAGGAGACTTTTTGTCTTTAAACTGTATTTGCATGTTAAGCACATTGTTTTTACGTACACTTTACGTTATAAATCAGTCAATAGGAAAATTTTAGCCAAATATGTTTTTTATTCACATTTCATATAGGATTGAGAAAATATCAGTTGTTTTTGGCAGAGAATATTCTTGTTTGGAGTCCCTTTTGGGAGGGTGGATGGATATTATAGGGAGGGATCGTCAGAATTCCTCCAAGGTGCCCCTGGACATTGCCAATGGTTCTTTCTCAGTTTTATTACTAATTAGTTAGTGAATATAACTTGGGCAAGTTATTTAAACTCTCTAAACTTCAGTTTCCTTGCCTGTTTATCTAAGAAATTAAACATTTTATAAGATGATGCACAGGAGCTATCAAAAAAAATGCTCCCTGCATGATACATGGAAATGTTTGAATTTCTTTTCTTGTACTGTTGTCAGGAGAGAGACCTTCCCTCCACTCCCTTTCATTAGCCATTAATGCATAGGAATATAACAATCTGGGGTCCCATGGATTTAGAAAGCAATTAAGTGATTTTAATCTATAAAGAAGAAATGTACAAGGGATAGTGGAAAAAGTTAAATTACACCTTGTGGAAATAATCAGACAAAAATAGAATATGGAGCATTCTATAAGACATCTGTTCTGGAATCTCCAAGTAGTTAATGTCATTAGAAAAGGAAAAAGAAAAAGGGGAGACTTTTAGATTAAAAGATATTGAAGAGACAAAACCAAGTGTAATGTTTGAGCATTGGTTAACATTGATTGGATTGTGGGTTAGGGGAGAAAGCTTATGAAAGACATTCTTGAGATGTTTGGAAAACTTTGTATACAGATTGGCTTACGATATGCTATTAGTTAGTTACATGTGATGACATTCTATAGAATCACAAATCTATAAATTCTATACAATTTGCTTATTCTTAGGAGAGGAGATACATATGTAGGAGATATGTGTCAAAATGTCTGCACATTTCAAATGGTTGAATAATAAATGTGTATATATGAAGATGAGTTAGATATGGCAGAATGAAAACACCCATTATCTCCAGGTGAAAACCATATAGGTGTTTGTGATACTATTTTTCAATGTTTCTATATAGAACACTTTTATAATAAGTAGTTGGGAAATTTAAAGGACTATAGAAGCTTAATGCAACTTCTAAGTAATAGCATATAATTATCTCCCTTTGCCACACTACTGCTTTAAAAAATGTATTCAAAGTAATTTTGACGCTTACTGATAGAAGTTTAGTTTTTCTTTTTGAAAAAGATCTACATGTAAGGCCTAAGACTTCATCCCTTCTCTTTTACTTCCTCACATACACCATTGCAGCACACACACACATAATATTTGCTGACTGATTAAATGCCTGCTGCTTGAGGCTGGAACTTTAACAGGAATTTGAGAATACGGGACATATGGTTGTTAAAAATAAACCTTGAGGAGATGATGAAGAAAATGGTCAGGAAATCTAATACTCAGTGGCAGTAACCAGTACTACTGTAGGAGTATGTGCAAAGAGTAAGGAAATGTGTGAGGGGTAGATGATTCAGCCAGGAGGAGATCGTAAGAAAGCTTCTCCAAGGAGGGGATAATAGAGTTAATTCTTAAAGAACCAGTGATAATTAGCTAGGTGGATAGAAAATTCTTTTTCTGATCTTTTCCCATCATAAAATACACTAAAATTTCTTATTATAATTGTTTAATTTTCTCTCTTTCACCCTAGGGCAACCCAGGGCTTGTCGGGGCTATAGCGAATGGATCTACGTAATGCAGTAGCAGTGCAGGAAGGAAAGGGTGGGGCGGAAAAACACACTTAGTTTTGTGTTTGAACTTATTTTGTCTTAGTATTCATTTATATCCTTTGTTTTCTGATTTACCTTGAGTGAAAATGACTGTGAGCTTGAGTGGCCTGCTATGATGTTCTTCAGTCTTGCGGGGAGTGTGTATTAACGAGAAATAGATCTGGTCGAGTTGCAGCCTTGTAGCTCATTTCATTGAGATCTGTGCGTAACTCTCTGCTGCCGCTTGGTGGCAAAAGGTGTACTTAGCAAGGAGAAAGCGATCAAAGCATTCTCAGTCTCCAGATATTTGGTGGCATACTCATGGCAGTTGGAACTTCCCAGAAGTTAACCTGCTTATCATGTCAAAATAAACACATTATCTCACTACACTTTACAGCATCTCAAGTAGCATTTCTAATAATTTGTTCCATTTCAGTAGCTCAGCAAAAGATTCAGTGGTGTTGATTTTAAGTCTACTGCTAGTTTTTAAAATTAATATGTATCTTAATTTCTCATTTTTGTAAATAAAAGCTAAATGACTATAATATTTCCTACTCTTGCTTTGATATAGTTTTATCCGTTTATTTAATAGGAACAGAAAACTAACTGAATTTTAGGGAGCCTTACTTCTTCTTGTAGAGAACTTATTTTCTTTTGGAACCCTTTTGGAGTTATTGTATGTGTTTGCCAGTGCAGGAGGTTAATTCTCAATTAGTGTGTTGCAGTTCATAAAGCATTTTTTTTTCCGGTTATTGGGTAACGTATGACTTAGTTCTTATTTACTGTTGAAAGCCAGTGTATGAATTGACATAAAACTTGTGATTTTCAACTTTGTTAAATGTTCTCTTCCAGATAAACTCCGGAGAAGTATGCCTAATCTAGCCCGGATGCCAGGGACAGCCACTGTCAGTAGCAATGTTAGTTCTCCGGTCACTGTGCGAAACAGTCAGAGTTTTGACTCAAGCTTGCATGGAGCCGGAAATGGAATTTCAAGAATACAGTCTTGTAGTAAGTATATCAATTTTTAATTTTATGTAATTTTTTAAATAGTTGTAATACCATTTGAAAAATAGCTCTGTATTCCATTTCTTCTTTTACTGGCAAGAAACTAATAGGAACTTTTCTTTTAATTTACTTTTTATAGTTCACTATTACAGTTAAGTAATGGAATCACCAGTGCCTATGTTAACCACTAATAATAATAGTAAATTATATTTCATAATAGTAAATTATGTTTTATAATAGTAAGTTAAAAAAGGCACTAAACTGTGATTAATTTACCCTCTCATACAGATATAACCTGCTTTTTTTCTTGGCAGAGCCTTCTGTTTCTAGCTGTAGAGAGCAGGGCTTCCGTGTGTTGAACACAGTGTTTATGTGTTTCTACTTTGAGGATGGGGATGTGGTTGTTGAGGGTTTTTTTCCCTTCGTTTCTATTCTTGATGTCTGTATGGGTCATTTGGGTAAAAGTCTTAATTTGACCGCTGGGAGTCAAATTGACAGATTAAAATTTGTATGATTGGAAAGAATCTTAGAGATGATGTTTCAACCAATGAAAGTTTACTCTGTCACAAAACTAGGTGGGAACAGACCCATGGCCATGCCTTGCATAGGCCTTATTTTTCATTAAGTTTTTTAAATGCACATATATCAGCATTCCCGTGTATAGATTTGACTTAATGTGTACTTGAGCAAAACTCATTTTTTACAAGCAGTGTTAAGTTAATAATGCATTGACATATTTGTGTGTATGTGTTTCTCCCCTCCTATTTTTATTTCAAAAGGCATGTCCTATACTTAAGTAAGTTCAAAATCATTTCAAGTGGTTCAGAAAACAAGATGTGTTCACTTTGAGCTAAATTTCAAGTAATAGATAGTGAAGGCTAGTGGTTACTTGGTCAACGAGCTGAGTTGTGTGCATTCATTTCTCTTATATTTGCAGTTAATTTTTTTCCTTGGGGTAAGGGTTGTATAATGTAAAATGATAGTTCTACATGATAGTTGGTTGTTTTGTTTGCTTGTTTTTTTTTTTTTTTTATGTGAGACAGTGTTGGGTCAGTAGATCAGAGAAGTTTTTAAGGGTTCATGCCCAAATAAAAACTCCTTTCATTTTACAGCTTTTGCTTTTGTTATTAAACGGTGACAGCTAACACTTGTTGCATGGTTACTAAGTTCCAGGCGCTGTTCTAAAGGTTCTCTTTGGATTCATTTTAATATCCCTAGCAATTCAGTGGGACAGGTCAATGGCTCAAGGAACATCATTTAAAAACTACATCTGTAATAAGCTGTTTGCATTCACAGATGTCACTCCTCTTTGTCTAACTTTCTGTAATTGCAGCTAATAAATTGTTCCCTCATTTTTTCCCTGAAGTCATCCCTAAAGCCACAAATGAAAAATTGTTATGTCTTCCAAACAAGCAAGGAAGGATTTTTCTTGTGAGAACGCAGAGATAATGAAATTTGTTAAAGGAAAGCAGGCCATTCTTAGAAGTGGCTTCTAAGTCCATTTAGGGACTCAAAACTGCTGCTGATTGTCAGAATAGGAAATTTAGCAAAGATTAAAATTTTCCAGTATCAAATGCTGTCTGGAAGCTGTATTTGATTTATCTATTTCTATGTATTTATATTCTCAGTTACTACAGGCATTTCTGAAAAGAGTTTACCTTTACTAAGTTGGATAATAGAAGTTTTCCATCACACACCTGTCATTTTTTCTTCTAGTTCCATCTCCAGGGCAGCTTCAACACAGAGTCCATAGCGTGGGGCATTTCCCGGTGTCTGTTCGACAGCCTCTTAAGGCCACAGCCTATGTGAGTCCCACCGTTCAAGGCAGCAGTAGCATGCCTTTATCCAATGGTTTACAGTTGTATTCCAACACCGGAATCCCCACACCAAACAAAGCTGCAGCTTCCGGGATCATGGGCCGCAGTGCACTTCCAAGACCTTCATTGGCAATAAATGGGAGTAACCTGCCTCGAAGCAAAATTGCACAGCCAGTTAGAAGGTAAGAATCTTTCTTTACTTAACTTCATGTGTGGTTTGAAATTAGAAACCATTCCCAACTATCCTGACTTTTCCTTTGGCTCAGCTTAACCTTAACCTTGGTAAGCCACTCTTCCTGCTTTAGCCTGGCTTCTTTCTTCTTCCTTCTGGAAACTGATGGCCCTGTGGCCAGGTCCCCATCTCTCATTTTCTTCCCTTACCCCTCATCACCTCACTCCAGCTGCACTGTTTGCTTTCCTGTTAATTTACCAGGTAAGCTCCACTATGTTTGTACTTTTCTTCCCCAGATTATTCCCGTGGCCTGTTCTTCCTAGTTCAGGTCTTTGCTCAGGTGTCACCTCTCTCCAAATTGGTGCAAGATTGGCAGTTCCTCCTTCCTATTTCCCTTCCCCTGCTCCATTTTCCCCATAACATTTACTGTCTTCTGACAGATTATAGATTCTACTTTTTTTTCTGACTCTCCCGACCAAAATGTAAGCTCCATGACGTAGGCTAGTTTTTTTTGATTTACTAATGTATCCCCATTTAGAAGTAGGATCTCACATATTTGCTGAAGCAGTGATTTTTTTTTTCAAAGAGAGAAAGAGTTTGTTACTAGGTACATAGTAGGAGAGCAGATGGCCTAGTGGCCCAAAATCTGTCTCCCCAAACTGAAGCAGTGATTTTTGATTGATGTGGAAAAAAGTGTTAGGGCCGCTGTGCGTGTACATACATCCCCTCCTCGTGCACTCATGTTTTCAAAGCTGCTTAGTGATATACAGCTGGGGCTTTATCAGTTTATGTTGGTAAGTGAGGTGTGGCCCAGATAGTTTTTTCCCCTTGATCTTCAAAATTTCAGATTACTTACAGGGGGCATTTGAGACTAGAGTTCAGTCTTGATGTACCCTTCTTGAACTGGATGTCCTCGTGTGTCTTATAGTAAAGAAAATCCAGAAAAATGGCTCATAGAGAGACTGGAAGATGAGAAAATAGAGACAATAAATACAGATGCATCTTAATAGAAGCCAAAATATGAAGGAGGGAAAGGAGGGAAACTGTTTATGAACTCGTGGGATATGGGATCAGTTTTTTCCTTCTTTCTCTATATGGGCATGTATAGGTTTTTATTTTATTTCCTGAATAGGTGCTCAAATTAAAAAAAAGTTCATAAACTTTTGAAAAACACTTAAAAAGTAAATAAAGTCTGATCCATAGTCCCACTACCCAGATAGAAATCATTTTGGTGCATGTTTGTTCAACAAATTCTAGTTTATTCTCACTTAGAATGGTGGCATCCTGCCTATGACTGAATAGAATTGCGTGGTTTGATGTAGATAGGTTTTTATAGAACATCTATAAATATGTCTGCGTATTTATACTATGTTTTCTTAAGATGGGTTTTTAGAAGTACAGTTTCTAGATCAAAGACTATGTCATTTATCCTTGGACAGATGACTCCAAACTACCCTCCTGGAAAGATTATCCCTGCTGACCATATGAGGGGGTCTGTTTCTCCAAATACAGGCAAACACTGGGTATTATCGTCTTTTTTTTTTTTAACTCTTTGCCAATATCATAGGCAAATCTTTATTTAATAGTAAGATGGAATTTCTTTAATTTGCCTCTGTCTTCAATGAAGCATCATATTTTTAGGCCATTTTTTTTTTCTACTGGGGAGTTTATCTTTTTCTGATTTAAAAATATTTTTTATACACTAAAGACATTGATCATTTGTTATTTATGTTCCAAATCTACTTGCGTACATACCACATGCAAGGGTCAGTTCTGTGAAGTGGGGAGAGTACTCATATGTGTTTTGTCAAGACCCTGAAGTGTGAAATGAAGATACACCTGGAAAGATTCTAGTAACATGTCATTACTTGAATGGAAGGGCACATGGGAGAGTAAATTAAAGTAGGTGGTGGGATTTGTAGTTATTAATGATCTGTTCCCTTTTATCGCCCCCTTTATAGTTTCCTTCAGTCTCCAAAGCCTCTGTCTTCACTCAGCACTCTGAGGGATGGAAATTGGAGAGATGGTTGCTACTGATGCAGTCATTATGTACCCTTGAAGAATGGGAAAGAAGTGAAAATGAGGGTTGTGTTACCCAGCTGGCTGGGTAGCAATGGATGTTGGGATATTCTTTCCCTTTCGCATTTTAACATATTTACTGTATTGTTTTTTCTATGGACCAATCACCAGAGACTAATTATTGCACTTAAGTATTTGCCTGAGATACTGCAACATTCTCAAATCCATGGTTGCAGTATTGTGACACTTAGATCTAGGAAGTTTTTGTAGAACTGCTCTGTACCTGAATACTTTTTGAGAAATTGAGATGTATCAATAATGCTTTGCCATATGAGTTTTTTAAAGTAACTTGTCCAATTTACTTACATGTTCTTAACATATTCTTTCCATTACATGTTCTGTATTTTAATACATTGCATATTTACAACTAGGTTCTCTAACTTATGCTTTGAAATTTAATTTTTTATAGTTTACAGGAATTTTATTTTTTTGCACCTATTTCTTTTTACACCTATGTGAACCACTATGGAACAACTTAAATTTTGTGCCATAAAAATATTTTTGTGGTAAGGTACTATTTTTTTAGCTCTATGGATATATCAGCAAAAACACACCATACAGTTTGAGAGACGTAATTTTATGTTGAATGAGCACAATGTAATCTGAAGCATTGAAAGGAGATAGCCAGACAGCAGAGTTAAACGGTATTGTCTTATTCATTGTTAATTTATTGTCACATATGAATTTCATATTTCTAATCGCATCACAAGCTCATTGCACTTAAAAACTGCAATGTATGCTATGATACCACAGTTGGTTTTTCAATACTTTATTACGAAGGATGAAACTGTAATGTTTTATTAACAATGCTTCTGGAAATGATGCATTTTAAAGCAAATAACTCTTTTTGATAGACCTTTTACAAAATCCATTTGCACTAATGAATGCTTTCTTATGGTATATGACTTAATATTTGTTACTGTGTATACTGCTGTTTTGGAATGTTCAGAAATAAAGACTATTTCAGCAATATCAGTCCATACATGAATGTACCACGTAAACCGTATGAATACCATATATATGTTTCACTGCAATTTTGAAAGTGTTTTTCATTGCTATATTTTTATCCAGAGTATTTATATATCTAAATCTGCTAGTCTCAGAATACTCACATTTTTGAAAATTATTTCTTTTCTCAAAAATACTTCTGAAGAGAAATTTAATTTTACAGTGAGGTGTAACTCTCATAGAATATCCACTAGAAATAAGTAGCCTGTTCCCCAGCAACACATTTTGGGATGAACACTGTCAGTTGAGACTTTGGGGGTTGAATTTGAAATACTTAACTCAATTTCAGTAAAATAGAAAAATATTATTTTACATTACATTTGATATATGTTGGAGAACTTTTCACTTGAAGGTACTATGGAAAGTTTAGGGAAACGTTTTTATGTTAGGTTTTAAAATGGAATTCTACCTAAGGTTTTATCAATTATTTTTAAAACGTGTGCCTTTGTATATAATTCTATCTGGAACTAAAAGGACTGGCTTTTAAATAACTTGCACTTTAAATAAGACGTGGGCTTAAAGGAGATGAGATATGAAAGGGAAAATTAATATTTGTTGAGCAGTCTTTTAGTGACAAGAATTGTGCTTGATATTTTGTGTACATTTGTAATTCTGTTCTAACAATCACCTGTTACCACCATTTTAAAGATAAAGGCACTGAGTCTCAGAGAGGTGACATTAAACTTGGGTAAATATTTGGCTAGTGAATACTGAAAGTGACTTTTGAATACAGGTTTATCTGAACTCAAAGCCTGTTTTCTCCCAGTACCATGCTCTTGTACACACAAGTAGTTAGTACTTTTTTAAAAAGAGGTTAACTAAATCCTACCAAAGAAATTAAAAGATGCAGTTCATTTTCAGTTCAAATATCTCATTTCCAAAACATCTGCATTTCCCAAACCCTCAAATATCTCATTTCCAAAACCCTGGGATACATCAGTGGAAAACAAACAAAGATCCCCGCATCTTGGATTTTTACATTCTTATTAGAGAAAGAAAGAGCGAGATGACCATAGACATAATAAGTAAATCAAAGTCTTTTAGAAGGGGATACATGCTATGGGGGAACATAAGAAAAAAAGGTCAAGGTAATGGGGGTTGAGAAAATGGGTGTGGAGGGAGATCACACTTTTAAATAGGGTGGTATGGGGGGACCTCGTCAAGGCGTTGACATTTGAGCAAAGACCTGGGACAAGAGGGAGCTAATCATGATGATACTTCACAGCCTTTTTTCAGCTGGGATTCCACTGAACACAAAATGGTGTTAATGACTGTCTTCTCAGTTCTCCCAAAGATGGTATGTAATGTATTCTAGATGCATAGGAGAGAATTTAATTTGTACAATATGGATACCTTAGGGCAGTGGTTCCTAAAGTAGTTCCCAAGTCAACATAATCAGCATCTGTAGGAAACCTGTTAGAAATACAGATTCTCACGTTCCACCCAGATTTATTGAATCAGCTCTTTAGGTGATTGGCAGAACCCCCCTTGAGAAAGGCTGCTAAAAAGAAGGGGACAGGCTGTGCAAATGTAAGGCAGGATTATGCTGGGTGTGTTTGAGGAAGAGCAGGGAGGCCGATGTGGTTGGAAACAGAGGGGACGAAGAGGAAAGGGAGATGAAGGTGATGGGGCGAGATCGTTTAGGGTTCTGCTGGTCACAGAAATTTGATTTTTCCCTGAAATGGGCAGCTGCTGCATGGTTTTGAGCCGTTATTTAAGCACACTCTGGCATCTTATGAAGATAGGGCGTAGGAGGGCGAGAGTATGCAGACGCAGTGAAGTAAACCATTTCAGTGATCCAGGTGGGAGAAACGGGGACGTGAACCAGGCTGGTAGCAGTGGGTCTCCAGAGGTGTGAGGTTTCTGGGCAAGGCTTAGCTGAGACTTCTCAAAGTCTCTCATGAGGCTGCAGTCATCTCAAGGCTCACCTGGAGAAGAATTTGCTTCCTTGGTTGTGGCAGTTTCCACGTCCTGGTGGGCTGCCGACAGCGGGGCAGCTCAACACGGCGGTCCGTGGAGAGAGCACATGAGAAGAGCCGGACAGGTGGAGATCGTCATCCTTTATAACCTAATGTTGGAAGTGACATCACTTTTGCCGTGTTCTGTTCATTAGAAGCTAGTCACTTGATCCATCCCTCTTTTAAGGGGAGGTGACCCGTACAAGAATATGAATTCCAGGAGGCAAAGATCATTGGGAATCATTTCAGAAGCTACCTATACGTCCTTGTCCACTTCACTAGATAACGCCAATCTAATTCCCAAGATGGTTGTACCACTTTAGGTGTTTACCAGCAGTGTTTGAAAATTCCTGTGTTGTTAGTCTTTAGCTTTTCCATCCCTGGGTGTCTAGTGGTGTGGTTTTAATTTGCATTTCGTTGGTTACCAATGAGACTTAATATCTGTTCATATGTTTGGTGAACATTTGGATATCCTTTTCTAAGGATTTTCCAATTCAGATTTTTTTGCCCATTTTTCTATTTTTTTACTGATTTGCAGTTATTTATATATTCTACTGTAAGTCTTCTATCAATTACATGTTTGTAAATATGTCTTCACACCATGTAGCTTGCCTTTTCATTCTCTTGATAGGTTTTTTTGATGAACACAATTAACTTTCATATAGAACAACTTTTCTTAAATTTTTAAGATTTGTCCTTTTGTTTAAGGAATATTTCCCCGCCCTGTGATTATGAATATGTTCTCTCATATTCTAGAAATATTATTTTGTTTTTCACATATATGTTTATAACCCATGAAGATTTGTGTATGGTATGAGATATGGTTACATTTGTATTTTAATTTTTCCATATGCATATCTAATTGTCCTTATATTATTGAAAACTCTGTCCTTCCCTCTTTGTCCAGCAGTGCTTCCCTTGTCATAAATCAAAAGTCCTCATGTGCACGTGTGTCTGTTTCAGGGCTGTTTGTTCTCGTATCAGAACTACACTGCTTAAGTCACTGTAGCTCTGTTGGAAGTTTTTCAGGTGCAAGTTTCAGGTGCAGTTTCAGGTGCAAGTCCTGAAACCAGGTGTTTCTTCAAGAGTGTCTTGTCCCTTTACATTTTCATATACGTCTTTTGAATGAATTCAGGTTCCAGAAAAACATCCTGTTGGGTTGGGATTGCATTGGATTTATAATATAATTTGGGGAAATTGAACTTTAAGAAATAGGGGCTTAAAAATCCATGAACATGGGCTCATCTTTTATTGAAGTAGCCTTAGCTTCATTAAAATTGTACAAGTTCTCCAAAGAAATTAACCTTTTGCCAGGTTAATTTCTAGGTATTTGGTATTTTTATGCTAATGTAAATTCATATATAGATATGGGTATACATAATGCTATCAGTAGTTTCTTTTGAGTATTTTATTCAGTAACCTTAAACTTACATTAGTTATAACTTATTATTAGTCATTTGTATTTTCTACATTCAAAGTCAAATGCGTGGATGACCACATTATAGCTTCCTTTGCTTTCCATATATCTTTTCTGTCTTTTCCTTGCCTTCAGGCCTTCAAAGGAATATTAAGTATAAACAATGATAGCAGATATCTTTTTCTTTTTGTTAATTTCAAAGGAAAACCTGCTGTAGTTTAGCACTGAGTTTCAAGTTTGTTGGATTTTTTTACCATCAAAGAATGTATATTTTAACAAACTTTCTGCATCTGTTAAAATGTCTCAATCTTAATATGCTGAATTTTATGTTTTTTGTAACGTTGACTCAACCTTAAATTATTGAGATAGACTCAACTTGATAATGTTATTTTTTTTTAAATATGTGGTTTTGATATACTATTCTCTTCAGGATTTTCGTCCAATTTTTACTAATAAAATTGGCTCACAATTTTCCTTTTTAAAATTTTCCTATTAGGTTTTGGAATGAAGATAATGTTAGCTTCATAAAATGACTTGGAAATTATTTTGTCTTCTGTCTGCAACAATTGTGTAATACTGGAGTTATTTCTCTCTTAAATATTTGATAGATTTCAGTGGTGAAGCCATCTAAGCCTGGAGCCCCAGACAAGTCTTCTGATACTATTTCTACTTATTTTATTTCCAAGAGAATTGTGATGGAGCATCCCACTTGCAATGATAGATGTGTCTATTTCTTATTTATAGTTCTGTCAGATTTTGCTTTATCTTTTGATGCTGTATGATTGATATATATATATTTAGATATGCTTTATTTTTCCTGGCAGGTTGAAAACTACTTTTCATGTTTTTTTGGTGTCTTGAAGTCTTATTTTTTCTGACAGCAAATACTTAGATTTCTTTTAGTTAGTAGTTGTATGACATATTTATATATAAATACACACACACAAATATATGTATATATAAACATTTTTAATATTCTATTAAGTATGTATTTCAGTTGTTCTTTTAAGTCTCGTATGACAATCTTTGCCCTTCAATTTGAGCATTTAAGCCACCATTATATAAATAAATTACTGATATATTTAGATTTAAATCTATACCAACTTCTGAGTTTCCTGTTTTTATACCTGTTCCTTTTGTCTCCTTTTTTGCCTGCTTTTTGATTGTTTTATCCTAGTTTTCCTCTCATATTAGTTTGAAAGTTATCTCCTTATCCACTTTTGTTCTTTTAATGGTTATTTATCTAAGAAATGATAATTTTCATTCTTAGCCTATCAAAAAATAAAATTAATCTTTATCTTCCTCCTAGGCAACACAGAGACTTCTTACATCTCATTTGTGTATGTGCCATTCAAGTTTCCGTCAAGGATTGGAGAAGAGATGATACCTAGATTTTTTTATTCTCTGAAATTCAGAACAAACAGATCTAGCCATGTAAACAATGCAGCATCCTATGATAGATGTTTAAGGAAAGGTACACGCAGTGGTTGGACAAAGGGAATGATCAACTCGGGTAGGGTCAGCAGATTTTGGTGTAATTGATCTTAAACCAGACGTTGAATTTATTCAGTCCACAAATACTTATTGAGAGCATTCTATTGGTTACGCTTTGTAGTTGCTGAGTATATAACGTGAATTAGTTGGATATGGTCCCTACCCGTATGGAAGTTTTAGTTTTAGTTCTGGTGAGAAAAACCCCTTCACATTAAGTAAACATACAAAATGTTATTTCCTTCCTATAAGAATAGTTTACCTAGATAGGGTGTTCTGGAAAAGTGGTGTTTATACTTGGGGTGTACTGGGGTGTACAAGTGAAGAAAAGGGGAAAGGTTATTCCAGGCAGAGGTGGGAAAGAATTTGGGATGTTTGAAAGACCATTTTTCCAAAGTAAATTTTTTTAATTAAAATTATATTCATTGATTTTATTGTATTTCTGTAGTTAATAATTGCTTCATTAAAAATTTCTTTTCTTTGACCCTAAGTCTAAACTTTGAATAGTCTACACAGCTCTTCTACATAGTCCAGTTTATCAGATAATGTTTAAGTCCCATGTTTCCCCCTGTAGACATTCTTCCTGGAGCTCTCTTTTCCCCTGCTACTGTCTAGGCCTTCTGTACAGCTGTCATTGAAGTAATGCACTTTGCCTCATTTCTGTTTTGGGACCCCTATTTTCTAGGTTCAGAATGCCCTCTTTCTTAAATTTACTCCCATGTGTTAGTGGAATGTATTTATTAGTAGCTTCCTGCATAGAAGTTAAACTTTTTTGAAGATTTGTATTCAAAATGCTTGTATTTGAGCTCTGTATGTTATTGCTAATATAGAATTCCATCTGTGAAAACCATTCTCATTTAGATTTTGAAGTCACTGTTTTAATGTGGGGTCAATAGTGAAGATCCCCCTTCTCGTTTCTGGTTTTATTTATTTGCATCTTCTCTCTTTTTTTTTTAACTTTTTTTTTATTGTATAATATAACATATATACAAAACAAAGAAAGAAAAAAGTGATAGTTTTCAAAGCACTCTTCAACAAATAGTTACAGGACAGATCCCAGAGTTTGTCATGGGCTACCATATCATCCTCTCTGAGTTTTCCTTCTAGCTGCTCTAGAACTTTGGAGGCTAGAAGGAACATATATATATTTTTATTATCCTTTTTTTTCTTATTTGTGAAAAATAACATATATACAAAAAAAGCATTACATTTCAACGCATTAGCACAATAATTAGTTGTAGAACAGATTTCAGAGTTCAGTATAGGTTACAATTCCACAATTTCAGGTTTTTAGTTCTAGCTGCTCTAAGATACTGGAGACTAAAAGAAATACCAATTTAATGATTCAGCAGTCATATTCATTTGTTAAACCTGGCCTTCTCTGCATAACTCCACCATTACTTTTGATCTTTCTCCCATTCTTTGAGGGTATTTGGGGTATGCCCATTCTAACTTTTTCATGTTGGAAGGGCTGTCTGTAATAAGGAGTAGGGAAATGGAACTAGCTGTGCATCTTCTCTCTTTTTCCCTTTGTCAGTCCAGCTAAATGTTTGTTTTATTGATCTCAAAGAACCAGCTTTTGGTTTTGTTTAGTCTATTTCTTTTTTATTCTCATTTTCACTTCTTTCTACTCTAATCTCTTGTTATTTTTTTCCTTCTGCTTGCTTTGGGGTTTGCTGTTGTTTTTCTAGTTCTCCAAGTATGCAATTAGGTCTCTGATTTTAGCACTTTCTTCTTTTTTGATGTAGGCATTTAGGGCTATGAATTTCCCTCTCAACATTGCCTTCACTGCATCCCATAAGTTTTGATATGTTGTCTTCTTGTTTTCATTTGTCCAGATGTAATTACTGATTTCTCTTGGAGTTTCTTCTTTGACCCACTGATTGTTTAACCTCTGTGTATTCATGAATTTTCCAGTTCCCTGCCTGTTACCGATTTCCAGCTTTATTCTGTTTTGGTCAGAGAAAGTGCTTTGTATAATTTCAGTCTTTTTAAATTTATTAAGATCTGTTTTGTGACTCAACATGTGATCTATCCTAGAGAATGACCCATGAACTCTTGAGAAGAAAGTGTATCCTGCAGTTTCAGGGGCAATGTTCTGATTATGTCTGTTAGGTCTAGTTCAGTTATCAAATTATTCAAGTTTGCTGTTTCTTAATCATCCTCTGTCTGAATGTTTTATCTATTGATGAGAGTGGTATATTGAAGTCTCCAACTTTGTACTGTAGATGCATCTGTTTCTCCCTTAAGTTTTGCCAGTGTTTTTCTCTTATATTTCGGGGCACCCTGGTTAGGTCCATAAATATTTGATTGTTATTTTTTTCTTGGTGAATTGCTCCTTTTGCTAATATATAGTTTCTTATAACAGTTTTGCATTTTAAGTCTATTTTGTCTAATATTAATATAGCTACCCCAGCTCTGTTTTGTTTACTGTTTGTGTGGAGTGATTTTTTTCCAACCTCTCACTTTCAACCTATCCTTGCGTCTAAGATGAGTCTCCTTTAGACAGGATTAATGGATCATATTTTTAATCCAATCTGCCAGTCCTGGGGAGTTGAAATCCATTAACTGTATTACTGTAAAGGCAGTACTTCAACCATTTTAATCCTTTGGTGTTTTACATATCTTATTTCTGTCTCTCTTTTTACCTTTTAGTTTTCCTTACTGACAACCTTCATTTCTAGACTCTTCTCCAATCCTCTCTCTCCTGTCTTTTCCTTTGAACTTGAAAAACTCCCTTTAGTATTTCTTGTAGGGTTTATCTCTTGTTGACAAACTCTCAGTTTCTGTGTATCTGTAAATATTTTAAACTCTCTCATTTTTGAAGGACAGTTTTCCAGATAAAGAATTCTTGGCTTGCAGTTTTTCTGTTTAGTACCTTAAACATATCATACCACTGCCTTTCTCCCTCCATGGTGTCTGATGAAAAATTGGAACTTAGTCTTATTGAGCATCCCTGTATATGATGAATCACTTCTTTCTTGCTGCTTTCAGAATTCTCTCCCTATCTTTGACATTTGACATTTTGATTTGTATGTGTCTTGGACTAGGTCTGTTACAATTTATTCTGTTTGAAGTACATTGTGCTTCTTGGACACATATATTTAAGACTTTCATAGGAGTTGGAAATTTGGGGTCTATTGTTTCCTCAGGTATTCTTTCTGCCCCTTTTCCTTTCTTTTCTTACTCTTGGCTACCCACGACACATGTTTGTGCACCTCATACTGTCATTCAGTTACCTGAGACCCTACTCAGTTTTTTCCATTTTTTTCTGTTTGTCCTCTTTGTGTGGTTTCAGATGTCCTGTCTTCTAGTTCGCTGATCCTTTCTTCTGCCTGTTTGAATATGCTGTTGTGTGTCTCTAGTATATTTTTAATCTCTCCTATTGTGCCTTTCATTCCCATAAGTTCTCTTATTTTTCTTTGAATGTTTTCAAATTCTTCTTTATGCTTAACCATTGTCTTATTAATATCCTTTAACTCTCTGTACATATTTTCCTTCATCTCCTTGAATTCATTTAGGAGATTTGATTGAATAACTTTGATTGATTGTTCCAAATTCAGTGTCTACTCTGACTTTTTAATTTGTTCCCTTGATTGGGCCATATCTTCCTGTTTCTTAGTTTGGCTTTAAATTTTTTTGCTGATGTCTAGACATCTGATTATCTTGATGAGTTTTCTCTGATGGTCAGCTTCTCTCTTGCCTAGGGTTTTATTGTTGATTGGCTTTGAGTTAAAATTCTTTTTTGACACTTGGCTCAACTGATAAATGCCCATGTTTAACTGATCTAAGCAGGGCCTGGGGCCCATGAATGGGGCATAAACCAGTTCCAAATGGTCCTGAGGACAGGGTCAGGAAAGACAGCAGAAAGCCTTTTCTGGTCCGCTCCCTGAAGCTGTGCTTTCCTGTCCTCCCCAGCAGATGGTGCTCTTTGGCAAACTATTCCCCAGGGCCCTAAGGAGGGAGAGTACTTTTTTTTAACCCACACAGGCTCCACCCCTGGTAGGGATGGTATTGGTCCGTGGAGAAATGTGTTCCAGGCAGGCTAGAACTCGGATTCAGAGCCAGGACCCAGTGTTCCAAACTCACCACCCAGAAGCCACACTTGACACCCGGCCTTGCCCTCTCCTCCTGCTCCCCAGGAGGGAGGCCTTCACATCCCTCTCTGTCCACTGCAGCCAGCCACAGAATGTATTGAGGCTGTTTGCCGAGGGTCTATAATAGGGACCAGCCACTGCTACAGTGCAGTTAACTCACAGTTCCTTTGCCACAGCTTCTTGGTCTCACTGTCCTACTCTTTCCTGGATGCTGTACAGTGCTCGCCCATCCTCCAGAGCCCCAGAGCCATTGTTCAAGAAAGTTCCTGCCTGTCCACTAACTGCTTTTGGAGCAGGAGTGTGTCCTGCGGCTCCCTACTCTGCCATCTTCTGTGGGAGTTCTCCCCTCTCTTTATTCTTTTATTTTGGGAGGGTCTCATGTGCAGGCTCCAGGAATCGAGCCCAGGGGTCTCTGGCATGGCAGGTGAGAATTCTGCCACTGAGCCACCATTGTACCACCCCCTCTCCTTTGTTCTTAACCTAAAATTATGATAAACTTATTATCTTAGAATAATTATAAGATACACTTTGTTTTTCAGTGTAAATCAATAATTAAAGGGCAATAATTCTCATCTTTGGGAAAACCAAGTTTAATTCAGTAATTGTCTTAAGATTTTAAGAGTAAAATGGATTTTACATAAATGTTCTTTATTTTTTGGATTCCTCTTCTGGAAAGTAATGATTGAAAATTTAAGACTAAGAAGTGACATATATATAACACTCATTTATTTAATGGTCTTCATAATAATATTCTCATGAGTATGTTGTAACAATGCTGAGAGTAGTAGCTAGAACAGTAATTATAAGTCTTGGCTGACATAGCACAAACTCTTTTGCAGTCACTGAACAAGTTATTTTTCTCTTGTTATTTCAGATTTTATTCATTAAGAATATTGAAAACATCACCAAACATGCCCATTTGGTTACACAAATATTTTGCTTTGCAGCTTAAAAAATGTGTATCTCATTTTGAGTCCTGATATTTTGCTTTCCTTGTGATAACCAAATCCAGTATGTGGTTTCGTATGGTTTTAAGTTCTGAATTTTAAAAAGGGCAGTGTTCACAAAGTCTTCTATAATAAAATAAACACATTTCTCTGGTTTGTAATATACCATAACAATCAGAACAATTTCTTTAGGCACTAATAGTTAGCAGTATGTAAAAGAATGATTCCAAATGGCATTATAAATCGCCTGTGACTTTAATAATTCTAATATGTTTCCTGATTATATTTGCTTATCTATCAGAATTTGCGTACAATTCCTCAGATGAGTATTGTTGGTCAGTCAACATTAAACTGACTCCATAAATATATGGAAGTCCAGTTGACTATATATATAAATATAAGAGTTCAATCAGCAGTTGCAAACACTACAGTAACTCATTCCAATTCAATTGGGACTGTCAGGAGTTGGTCCAGACTCTGTAGGTGAAGGGTGAGCCTCTGCGAGACTAACTCGTAGGTATCCTTCGTGAACAGGGCCCAGCTACCCACACGTGTGAACAACTGCCATCAACTTCGAGGTTCCCACCACCTCCACAGGTTTGATAACTGGCCAGAATGACTCAGGGAACTCACTGAAAGCACTGTCCTTAGGATTATAGCTCTATCATCGTAAAAGACTACAAATATGCCCAAAGAAGAGACACAGGGTGAGATCTGGGAGATTCTCAGTGCCAAGCTTCTGTGTCTGTCCTACGTATCTCCATTCTGGCACAGTGTTGTAGTTTGCTAGCTGCCAG
Organism: Myrmecophaga tridactyla; assembly: GCA_004026745.1. Taxonomy (NCBI): domain Eukaryota; kingdom Metazoa; phylum Chordata; class Mammalia; order Pilosa; family Myrmecophagidae; genus Myrmecophaga; species Myrmecophaga tridactyla. The sequence continues at coordinate 37,404 of PVIY010001382.1, read as the reverse complement.
AATGCAACACACCAGAGACGGATTGGCTTTTAATAAAAGGGGGTTTATTTCATTAGTTCTTCAGAGGAAAGGCAGCTAACTTCCAACTGAGGTTCTTTCTTACGTGGAAGGCACAGGATGGTCTCTGTTGGCCCTCTCTCCAGGTCTCTGGGTTCCAACAACTTTTCCTGGGGTGATTCCTTTCTGCATCTCCAAAGGCCTGGGCTGAGCTGCGAGTGCTGAGATGAGGTGTGCTGAGCTGCGTGGGCTGTGCTACGTTGAGCTCTCTCATTTAAGCACCAGCCAATTAAATCAAACATCATGCATTGCAGCAGGCATGCCTCCTAGCCAACTGCAGATGTAATCAGCAACAAATGAGGTTCACATGCCATTGGCTCATGTCCACAGCAACAGAACTAGGTGCCTTCACCTGGCCAAGTTGACAACTGAATCTAACTACCACACTCAGCAATGTATCTTTTCAATCATGGACTTTCCCCAGGCTTCAAGTGTCTAGGGTGCTTGTGGGGTTACGTTACGTCCAGCCCCCATCGTCGCCCAGAGCCCTAGAAGGCGGGCTGATGGGACTTACTCAGGCCCCACCCGTCAATCGCATGGTTGGCCTTTCAGGTGTGCACAGCCTCCCACCCTGAGGTCAGGTGCCTGTCCCCATCCTTCACCTCCCTACCATATAAACATCACATACCATACCTATAAACATGCGGTCCTGGGCCTACCATCAGGAGTAGAAGATCCTCTCCTGGGGAGTTGCAAAGGTAAAGAGGTTACATCCCAAAACAGTCAACTTTTTCATTATGCTGCACTGTATGATTTAGGTGATACACCAAATTCTCCACAAAGAATCTTGCGATGTGTATCTGACAGAAACTAAAATTTTTATACACTTCCGGTTGGAAAATCCAGACCAAACTATTAGCAGTGTAATAAGTTTTGATTCTGAATATTACACAATTGGGTAATTATTGAGGTATTTTGCTATCCATGAGAGGTATGGTTTTTCACCATTAGCTTATTTAGCATGAAAACTCATAGGCAACATATCTGAAGATTTTCATTTTGCCAGCTGGGTGAGTCGTTTCCTTCTTTGCTACACAACAGTTCTATACAAACTAGGTTTTCTAGTTAATAGCTGTAGAATGGCTGAGATAAAATGCCAATAACATTTTTTCTTTAATACTATCCAAGGAGTTTATTAATACGCTCAACCTTTTTATATGCAGATGTCTCATTTTGAAATATTTAAGCTTTACGTTTTCAGAATATTCCCCGAATAATACACTCTTGTCTATCATTTTCATTGCACAATTAATAAAATAGATATTCAATATTATAAAATTCTTCACTTCTTTTAAGAGTAAGCCTCAAATAAAGTAAAAAATTTGCTAGAATCAACGTTTTTCTCAATATTATGCAATATTCACACTTTTAGATACAGCCGTTATAAGTGAACCTGATCATGACTCCGTATTTTCCTTTTGCTTTCTAATAACAAAGTTGTCAATTCAAAGGTCAATTGACTACTATAGTGAGAAGATTACAGTTGTCAAGAATTCAGGAAATATGATAAGCGCCCTGAAATGATAGTGAATGTTGGCAACCCAAACTTGGTGGAAAGTCTCCACATTTTCACAGACAAGAGTATAAAATTATTCTGCATTTTGCTTCACAGTTATTTGTAAAATGTATTAAATTGTGTCCCATTAGCTGTATTAGTTTTCTATTGCTATGTAACAAATCCTAATCTTAGGGGCCTAAATCAGCACAGATTATCTTCTCGCGGTTTCTGTAGGTCACAAGTCTGCATGTTGCTGAACTGGATCCTCTGCTCAGGGTCCCACCAGCTTGAAGTCAAGGTCATCAGTGCTCAGGGTCCCACCAGCTTGAAGTCAAGGTCATCAGTGCTCAGGGTCCCACCAGCTTGAAGTCAAGGTCATCAGTGCTCAGGGTCCCACCAGCTTGAAGTCAAGGTCATCAGTTGGCTTCATTCCTTTCTGGAGCTCAGTTCCTCATCCAAGCCCACGTGGCTGGTGGCAGAACTCCTTTCATTGTGGTTGCAGAGCTGAGACCTTGTTCTTTTATTGGCTGTCAGTCGGGACAGCTCCCCACTGTGGGTCCTAAAGGCCACCCACAGTTCTTGCCACGAGGTTTCCTCCATGCTTGAGTCTCTTTTTCAAGGGCTGATCTGCTTGGGTCTGGCCGAGCCAGATAGCCTCCCTTTCGATAAACTCCAAAGCTAACTGGTTAGTACACCTAATTGTAGGAGTGATGCCACGTCATCGTCCGATTCTGCCTGCCCTCCGGTTGTGGAAATAATACAGAGCAGTTCCATTAAGGGGCAGGAATTGTGGGGGCCATTTTAGAATGCTCCCCACCATGCTGCCTGTTTTGTTGGTGGTGAAATTGACTATTGTGTGCCAGAAAATCAAATGAGATGCCTTCCCAGTGAAAACATGTGTTCACTACATCATTCCACTAACTGAGTCTTAGACCACTTATACTTCACAATAACCACAGTATTTCTTAGTGCGCAAGGGTTTTGCTAAGGCTCTGTGCAGTCCTGCCTAATATTTTTGATGTTTTATTTATTTGTTCTAATCTTATATATATATTTCATATGTATATATATTAAAGTTGATTATGACTCATGAAATGGATTTCATGACCCATGGTTGCAAAAAGTCTTTTTAAACACATTTTATCGTAATTAGTAACCTGAACATTATCCTTTATAGAAATAAATATTTAATGATATAATGATATTTATTCAAAAATAACTTTTTAACTTATTAATATGGGCCAAATAATAGGTGCAAATGGGTACATTTCTTTTGTAATCTTAAAAAAATTATTTTAAATTATTACACGACAACTAGCAATACAATTACTGCCCTCACGAGGGCAGCATCTGCTCTGGATGTGTTTTAGGCTTACCTTAAACTCTTAGAAGTTTCTGTGGAGTAGGAATTTTGGCAAGTAAGTTATTTATAGTGTACCTGAAAGTGACTTACCCTTGGCATTTTGGAATCAGCCCTGTCAGTATCAAAAGGACTACTATTTATTTTTTGCTGAACCAATAGAATGAGTTGAATTCATCTCTTATGTTTTCTTTCCACTTTGCATTTCTCTTACTCCATTTTCTTTTTTCCCTGCTCTTTTCTTTTTGTCCTCTCTGTTTTTCTGTGGCTTGTGTCCTTGCTTAGGTGGGTTAGATAAGGCATAATAGCCCTAGGCCTTGAGCATGTGGGATCATAAATTTCTCATGGCGACTCAGATTCCCTGCAAAGCCCACCTCTTAGTTTAAACAAGGAACTTAGCCTCTACCCCATCACTGGCCTCATAAGCCAATCAGTGGCTCTTGTACCATTTTTGTGAGCTGATATGACTGCCTTGTCTAGTGTGTGAGGGAACTCCTGCTCTTAAGTCAGCATGTTCTCTTATCTTCAGATTTCAAGGTGCTTAGGAGAGGCTTTCCTAATCCACAAATACAACAAAATCATACAGTATAATTAAACTTGCTTTAACAGTCTACCAAATACTTTTGGTACTGCTAGGACTTTTGAGGCTTAAGTTTAGTTATGAATATGGAAGGAAATGTATTAATTTGAATCCCTTCTTCTCACCTCGACTCTGGACACCCTCTGGCCTCACCTTAAAATCATGGTCTGAGTTCAAACAACTTTGTGAGTTAATTCATAGACTAGAGGCAGGAGGGCGCACATATCTAGTTAGATATGGAATAGATTCCCGGAACTTTCTCTTACTTAGCCTCCTATTGACACAGGTTATGGCACTGACCCTAAGTGTGTATTTGTTTCAGATGTTTCTATTTTTGGAGGTGTTAGGCTGACCACATTATGTTTCTACATTTTTAAGGGGCTTGAAGGGCACAAACTGCAGCTTCCTATGTGAATTTCAGACTTTATCTTCTCACCAGTGTATCATTTAGAAGGTTTTGCATTTGACTTGCTTTCTCTTGCTTATTGACCCCTACTTTTGCTTTCCTGCTTAAAATGCTGTTCTTGGGCGGTGCAGCGGTGACTCAGGGGCAGAATTCTCACCTGCCATTCTGGAGACTTGGGTTCGATTGCTGGTGCCTGCCCATCCAAAAAAAAATTGGTGTCTCACTATCCTTTTCTTATCGTCTGTCCTGTGCTTGAGCACTCACTTCTGGGAAGCCTGCCTGGAGCTGGTGTGTCTTATGGTTCCTTATCACATGGCACCATAGATGGCTATGTACTTCTCTGTCTCCCTCAACAGACTGTGTACCCCTTTGAAACCAAACTGAAGCCTTTTCCTAGAACTTGTCATTGTCCCTGGCTCTTAGCAGGCACACAACTAAACATTTTGTAAGAACTAAATGATAACTAACTGCTGATGCTATTGTTAATGTTGATTGGTAGACAAGTGTTTGGTTGACAGATTGATGAGTGGTAAGATTTTATATTAGAAGGGAGCTAGCTAGCACAGTAGAGATGATTAGATGTGTTAGGACGGAGGAAGTATTCACCAGAGGGTGAAATGAGGTCAGGAAATTGGAGAGTGGGAAATTTAAGTTGATGATGCATGCATCAAGAGTTCAAAGATTTGAGCAGTGTGGGTTCAAAGACAGCTGGATGCTCCAGTTCTAGGAAGGAGAAACAAAGGGAGATAAGTTGGCATTGAGATACGACAGACCTCCAGCGTGGTATTCTTCCTTAGGTACCAGGCCAACAGGAAAGCACAGTGAGCCTGCCAGTCACTTGGTAGGAGGGGAGCTGTGGATTCGGAAAGGTGGTGCTGGAAGAGCAGAGAGGACTCGCCCTGTACCATGGGTGCTTGACCAGGGACTGGAGTGGAAATTGGAGAAGAGCCCCCTATTCTGGAGGAGGGGTACAGGAGCACACTGACCGGTAGAAAAAACTAAAAACTGGAAGTTTGTGAGAGCTTTGTGTTCCTAATTTTAGCATTACTCCAAAATATATGCTCCTTTTCTTCTTTTGAAAGTCTCATTATGAAACTCTAAATCTCTCACTTAAAAATGTTATTATAATTAACGATTTAGCATTGCCTCTCTCCCTTCACACACTATTTCCTAGGTCCCTTAACCGTATAAGGCAACTCCAAAGACTCATCCCACCCAGCCGGTTCAGGGACTGGCTTCTAGGAACAGCCCAGCTGGGCCTGAATGCATCTCCACTTTTCCACACGTAGCCAGTGCCGCTGGGGTTACTGTCGGAGCAACCCAGCAGGAAGACTGGTTTTACGGTGCTAGAAACGGAAGTAGGCCTTTGTTCAAAGGAAAGCAGTCCAGACGCCTCCCAGGCTGTGCCATACGGAATGGCATACGTTTCCATACACAGAGATCCCTAAATCAACTGTTTTCATCTCTACCACAGTTTGAAGATGACTTGGACAAAACTCTTAATACGGAAAACCAGAAATGAACCACATTCTGGAACTTGGGTAGGATTTCTCCTGTGAATGCAGACATTCTCCCTTTGATGATGGAATATCAAACCCTCAGAAAATAACAACCTTCAGAAAGTTAAAAGATGAAAGCTGAGTGGCATTGCTACTATTCCACAGGGCACTTCAGTTTATGAACATAAAACAAGTTTTTCTAAATTCAGAACAAGTTCATTAACGTTATGTAAGTGAGCATTAGGATGGGTGGTCAGTTGCACAGCTCTCTTTTAAATTTAAGTGCTGAGTTCCATAACCATACTTAGGAAGAAGGAGCTGCTAAAATATCCAAAAAGCAAGGTATATGTATGGTATATGAAAGGATCCAAGTACAAAAATTCTCAATGAGGTATTTTTTTATAATAGTGGAAAATAGGAAATAATCTAAATGTACATTAATAGGAGCATGAGTAAAGGAGCAGTGGTACACAGAGGAAGGTTGTGTAGTAGTTAAACGGAATGAACTAAATTGCATGGAACATGGAAAGATTTCTAAAACATATTTTTTAATGAAGAAAGCAAATGGCAAATGATACATACAAAATGATAGTATTTTTGTAAATGTCAAAGTATTTGAAATGTTATAAATTGTAATGTGTGGGTTTTTTTTGTTTGTTTTTTTGTTTTTTTTTTTTGCATGGGCAGGCACCAGGAATGGAACCCAGGTCTCTGGCATGGCAGGCGAGAACTCTGCCTGCTGAGCCACTGTGGCCCGCCTGTGTTTTGACACTTACAGTAAAACCATGAATTATTTATAGGAAAGGATGAATCCCAAGTTTAGGGTACTGATTTTCCAAGAGGTGAAAGGTGAAGGAGGTACAGATTTGGAATGGTAACTGAAACTATCATGCCACATTTCCTTAGAGAAAGTTCTGAGATCAATATGGCAAAGTGTTAGTTAGCATTTATTAAATTTTTATGATAGATAGATGTTTATTATATTATTTCTTGGCCCTTTTTAGTGGTTTTGAGATATAAAAATAGGATTAAAAACATGAATATAAACTTGGAAATTAAGCCTCAGAAGGCCTGAAAGTTTATCACAAGACGCAGTTTATCGATTCTTAGGCTTTTCAAACAGAAACCCCATATCATTAAATGGTTCTTACGCAAAGCTGTGTCTCTGTGAAATCAGTGGGAGAAAGGACACACTGTGAGAGGGAAAAGAAATGTAACTATGTACAAACCTTTGGCTATCGTGAGGTTTTCCTTTACCCCCTAAATGGATGGTCTTTGAAGGCAAGGACAGCCTTTGATCTTCCTGTACCAATATGGCACATGCAGCCAAGTAATAGGAACCCAAAAGCAGTTACCTACATCGACAAGACTTTCACTTGTGCTTCCGAATGGCTCAGAGCAGGTTGACACAGATCACCTCGTGTTGCCTCCCTGGGGTCCTAGGACTCAGATTCAGATCACGGTTAACAGCTCCACGCTGCTTAAATGTAACAGGCTTGTTCTTTTCAATGTGGAACTAGGAGGGCTCTCCTGGGAAATCCCGTGGAGATAGGTTAGTCTGGATTGCATTTGGATCTTTATAGGATTGATAAACGTCTAGAACAGTGACAGTATGCATCTCTGTGGGCTTTTTATTGAAAGGAACATGAATTTTACACTGCCGACTGTGACAAAGCCTTAACATATTTTCTCTTAGCACCTCACATGCCATCAGCAAGGGTTTCTACCTAGAAGCCAGCATTTTGAGGGTTCCCTGTGTGACACATGTACTTGCTGAGAGGTGGGGCAAGTTGATTCAGGAAAAGTAGAAGAGATTTTTACCTCCATTCTTATCAGTGATGATCAGACCCAAGGTTTTCATTCTTCCTAGGCAGGAGAAGACAGAAATAGGAACTGCATGTTTAGTACTGTTCAATCAGAGCCAATTATTGATATCACGGATCACTCACTAAAGGAGAGAGCCAGAGATCGCCAGCATGCTGCTTTGTTTACTCTGCAGAGATCTTTCTGCCATTAACACCCTAATTTCTGGTAACTGTCTTTTGAGTCTCAGCAAATGGTTGATTGCTTTCAAAGGGCAAAGGAAATACCCTGGATATTAGACTTCTCTAGGCTGTGAGTGGTGATCAGGTGGATATGTGGGTTCCACTTTAGCAGCTAGCTCACCAAGAAAATGATTCTAAATAATGCAGAGAAATTAAAGACACCAGACCAATCAATGAAACTCTTCTGTGTTGATTGTAGGTAGCACATCACAATGTTGGGAATCATCTCCATGGGGACTGACGTGCTGGCTAAGGAGATAGATAAGGGGACAGGAATCCCAGAGCCCTTATGGTGGAAGCATCATGCCCTCTGTCATTTCCACCTTAGGGCATAGGGATCTGGCAGTAGGGTGGGCAGTGAGGGGGGAGGAGGAGGAGTGATGATTTGAAGAAAGAAGATGGGAAAGTTCTACCATTGCTCATAGCAATGAATGTGACATTTTAGTGAGACTTGACCTTTGATTTTGGTGAAAGGAAGGAGGAGACAGTTTTGAGCCCTTATAATATTCCAGACACTGCATTGAGTATTATCAAATAGATTTTAAATCCACGTGCCAAATGTGTAAAACGTTTATTATGGAGGTAATTTTTATACAGGAGAAAACCTTAGAGACATTTACTTCCCCTAGGTCGCTATACCTAGTAAATGGGGGAGGTGGCATTTAAATCTAGGTTTGTGCTTGACTTCACAGACATGCTTATTCTCCTATTCCACATTTGGATCATGAAGTAGATTATAGTGCAAATGAGAACATCCATGTGCACAGATACAACACATATAAACTCCTCACATGCTTTTACTGTATTTATACAAGTGATTTCCAAGCTATGGTGTTTAATGTAGGATACATATATATATATTATATACCTATGAAGCATGATCAAAAAGTCTGGAGAGTGCTGATATAGACCAAAAGTCAGCAAATTATAGCCTGCAGACCAAATCCAACCCACCACATCCTTTTGTAAATAAAGGGTTATTGGAGCACAACCATGTTCATTTACTTATGTATTGTCTATAGTTTAATTTGAGTAGTTGGGACAGAGACTGGATGACCCACGAATCCCAAAATATTTATTACATGAGCCTTTACAGAAAAGGTTTGCCAACCCTGATTTAGACCATGAAGTAGAAGTAGATAATGCAGGTTTTGAAGCAAAAGCTTTGACGTTAAACATAAGTTGAAATTTAATCATTATTTGACTTAGAAGAAGAGTAAAATCTGATAGAAATGGATAGAACAATCAATAGTCCAATGTCTCCTCCCAATGATCATAAATCAACTTTTAATTTAGTACTTTGTATCTCCTAACCAAAACACACACCCTATCAACCAGTTCTGTGTAAAATAGGTCATCATAACCAGGCAAGTGTTTTTTACTGCAGATAAATTCAAGGGAAATATGTAATAATGAACAAAAAGGGATACTTTCCATAAAAGCCAGCGTTGCTCTACTGGCTGGGCTATGGCTCCAAGGTGTCTCTCTTCCAGCCTTATTCAGGTGCAGGACCTAAAGAATTTTGGCTAGAGGCCCAGCCTTGTTTGGCTTCAGTCAATCTTGACTATCTTAAGCCTCAACCCACCAGCATGTGGTGTCTGGAGTAATTCTAGGGTTTAATAGGCCTGGGGTCCCGATTTGCTTTCTTTTGCCTGTCCCAGAATAAAGACCCAACCACAATCTACATGATCATATTCTAATCCTTCTCGCCCTTATACCTGCTAATATGCTACTCCAGCTGAATGGATTTTCCTTCCTTCTTCAGCTAAAGCAGTCCAGGACCATGATTAGACTTTACCAGTTAAAGCAGCTTGGACCACATTGCATTTGTTACTTGCCATTAGCTATTGTACTGTGGGCTGCTGGCCATACCAACAAGGCCCAGCTCCACAGCTGGATGAGTGTTTCAAGTTCTAGTGTGGTTTTCTGCAGATCTGAGCTCATTTCCCTTTCTCTGACAGCCTATTTTTGTGGCCCCAGTTTGCCTTGCAAGTGAGGACATAAAGGTTTTGTCTGAGGTCTTCCTAAGCTATAAAATACAAGCTTCAGATATTTGAAATAAACAGGGTAGCAGAACAAGGCAGTGACTAGATAAATCAGTCACAACTAAGATATTTCCTAAATGATTAAACATCTTGACTATGAGCCCAGTTTCTCATGTGGGTTCCTGACGGCTTTCTCAATCCCCTTCAGGAAAGAGGAATTTATAAGTGGTCTGAACCCTCCTATCATATAGAGGTCAAAGATGAATAACTCCCTCCAGTAGTGACTGTCACTCACGGGAGACTGTGGCCTTGCAATGCCGCTCCGTCCTCCAGGCCCTCACCAGGGTCCCAGGTCCTGCCATGCTCACTGGACGGCCCTCTTACACTTCTCGGTCAATTCAGAAAACACACAAAACTGATGCCCTATTACCCAGTGTGACATAAGCATGGGGCTGATCCAGCATCCATTATTTAGTAGTTAAGGGTGACTGCAGTTTCTAACCTTTCTTTTTGTTCAGCCAACCCAGAGGAAAAAGCTACCATTCCCCAATTCATGAGGCTCTTGACCCTTAACAGTTCTTGTAAAGGTTTACTACATCCTGAGGGAGGCTTCAAGCAGATGGCTGATTGTGTACGTGGTCTCACTTCCACTCTTGTCCTTCGATAGTTAGCCCATTCTTCAAAGTCGGACTGATCTTTCAATGCATAAATTGGATTACATTTCTTTCCTGATTAAAATCTCTCATAATTTCCTGTAGCATTTATTATGGTTCTTAAGACCCTGTATAATCTGGTCTGTGCCTGCCTCTCAGTACTCGAACCTTGCAATGCTCTAATTCCATCTGATTTCCAAGCTCCTTTCCACCTCAGCGCTTTTACAGTTGCTGGTCCATGCCTGGATTACTTTTCCCCAAGACCTTTGGGTGTCCTGTTCAATCTTATCAGACATGTCCTTGCACAAATGTCACCTCCTCAGAGGAGTCTTCTCTGATTACCCTAGATAAAACAGACACACACAAAACCCAATCACTTTCTATCACATTATCCTGTTTTACTGTCTTTGCAGCATTTATTGCTTTTTGGATTTACATTATTTACATTAATTATATCACTTAATTAATTTGTTTGTTTATTTGTCTATGTATTCATTAACTTTTTCATGTCCACATCCCAACTGGAGTAACTCCATGGAGGCAAAGTCTTATTTGTCTTATTCACTATTTTGTAGTCAGAATAGATTTGTGGACAGATGATCAGATGAATAAATGAAGAAACATTAGTTTTCTTCATTACTGCTTGCATTGCTCATTAATTTTCCAGGAAGTATTTCATCTCTCTGAGCTTGTTAAGCACATCCTTTCATTCAGGGCCCACATTTCATATCTGGCTTCCAGAAAATCCCTAAATTGTTTTTAAAGTCAAGGAACTGCCATGTCTCTGCAGACAACCAGGAAAATGAACTGAACAACCCTACCATTATAAAGTGCTAAAAAAATAGTTGTTCTAACTTCTGTACCATTTAGCTCACCCACAGTTGTGAAACCCAGAATTTCTGCTAAGTGCTTACATATTCTTGCACATTTATCAGATTCAATAATGGAGGTGAGCAGGCTATACAAAGTTAAAAATATTGTGCAAAATCAATTGAATGTACGTATCAGTCATATGTGAGGCATACTGAGAAATACATATTCTTAAATGAGACTATTCAGATGCAGAATGGTAGCCAACTACAACTTTGAAATGTTGAAGTCATACAATTTTTAACTGATCACAGGACAATTAATCATGAAGGAATATCAGAAAGGGCTCAATGAGAGAAGTAGAACCATACCGAGTACTATAAGGGATTTATTATAGGGATTTGACTTGATGCGATCACATAAGCCGTTAGGCAATTGTGTAAGTCTATTTGCTCCTGTTCATAGTGCCAGGCTGTGGGTTGGGTGGGCTGAAAGTCAGGAAACGAAGAAGGACAGGAAGTGAAGATCAAGGAAAAACTGGAATCCATGAGCATGAGCTGTCTGTCTCTCGCTGGAACTCATGGCAGTTTCTGACTGTTTCCAAACTTCCTACTTTGATGATGTGGGTGGCTGTAAAAGAGCTGGTACAGTTTGTCACAGACGAGCTGAAGAAGGAGTTCTGGCAGGAGCCAGAAGAACTGAGGACCCCATGACAACGAGGTGAGCCAGTAGATCTGTGACAAAGTGCTTTTCGTGAGCCAAAACAGTGCCTGACTCTCAGCAGATCTTCCCAGACTAAACAGGGCTGCTGCTTGTCTGCCACTAAAACTCACAAAGATTCTCTTGTGGCCAATTCTACCCCAAACAACCATACAGGGAAGGAAGTTCTGGGAAACATAGTCCCAGCTTAGCTGATTTGACCCTGTTTAAAACCACCATAGTCGGTAGACTGTTTTACTAAGGTCTACAATCCCTAGAGCCAAAAATGTTTATTTTTGTTGAGATTCATTGATTTCAGGAGTTAGTAGATCCAGGTTCTAGTCTAGAGTTCACCACCCACCAGCAGCAGTTTGCCTTTAGAAGTCACTTAAACACCTTGGCCTTCAGGTACTGTATTTATTAAGACATTTATCTTTAAATGGCTCTCCAACACGATTATGTTGTGACATTCTAAGATTTACCTTTTTATATTTTTGATTTAAAACAAATGGGTATACAAAATTCAACCAATAAATATGACCTTTGAGAAATGCACGTATCTATGTGCTGGTATTAAAACTATTGAATTTAAAATAGTTACTGTTTGAGAGACATATGCTGAACCATTTGTAGGTGAAATGATATGATGTTTGGGATTTATTTCAGAATAATAAGGAAAAGAGAAGAGCTGAGGAAGGATGGGAGTAAGTATGAAACACAGTAGGCCGTAAGTTAATAATTGTTGATGATAATAATTACTGAATGTGAATGATGGGTATATAAGGACTCATCATACAATTCTCTCTACTTTTGTATATGTTTGAAATTCTCCATATTAAGTGTTTTAAAATTGTATGCTATGAAATTTGCTTGTTATATTTCACTTTTTCTTGTTTTCTTTTATTGACTAGGAAAAATGGAGATAATTGCTCCATTGTAAAATCAGTAGGAAGACAAATCTCTCTACCCATGTTATAATTCATACTTATTGGCCTCTATAAATCAATCTCTCCCTGAACACCCCCCGCCCCCAAATAAACTGGGAATTTTTGTTCACTCACACAGTAGACAATTAAAAATATTCAAAATGCAAAATGCGATTCCATCACCCTTTTTGCAGTGAGATGCTTCAACTGTCCTCTGGCAGTAATGGCTGCCCAAGTTGAAAGTCTCTGGTTCAACTTTTCCAGGGAATAAACTTCCTGTCTCTCGTCCCTGTGTTAGAGGGAATAGTCACCCAGCTACATAGGATCAGGAAGTGGGTGGATTTGAAAGTCTAACCGTTTCTTATAAAGCCCTGAATGAGGCTTTTTTATCAGCCCAATCATACGTCAGTCAGTCTGACTTTCTGGGGAACAAAGGTGGGAATTTACATGAAGGTAGGTAGGAGTCTACTTTTTCTGTTCTGTTAAGTCAATTGTAACTCATCTTGTGAATTTTCATCATTGAAAATGTTACTGACATGTTGTTTCATATTATCTCATCTACAGTTGTTTCCGTTCTTAATACTAGATATAGTTTTTGATCCTTCATTCTAAATTTTGGCACTGATTGGGAAGGCAAGTACTGATAGAATGCATTTGTTTAATCCAGTCCCTTTAGCTAGAAATCCCTGCTTGAGTACGTTAACCCAGAAACTTGTAACCCCTTGTTTTCATAGGTCTGATTTCAGGTGTCTTACATGGATCTTCAAGTCTCCCTTTCTTCCTCATATATTAACTGGCCCTATATCTTGCAACACAGTCACCTGGGCTTGCTGTATCTGCCAGGTTCTACTGCTGAACCAGATTCTTATTTTAGAATCTTTTCATCAGTCCTGCCTCTCCTGGCATGTGTAATGCTTCATTGGCTAGAAGTATTATTTTGGCTTAACCAAATCACTCAAAGTGATTATTAGCATCCAAAGCATCCAGACCGATTATGGAAGAGTGTACTTATCTGTATTTAAAAGCAAAAGCCAGACTAATTCTACCTTCTGGGAGGTAGAAACTTCTTAAATAACATGGGCAGCTACAGTGGTTTCAGTTGTGTCCATTTGCAGGTGAGAAAGGGGATTTTCCTCTTCTTACAGGGGTCAAAATTTCCTTCTGGTCATTTTCTAAGTAGCATGGAAAGCATTTTGTGAGTGAGTGACAAGCTTCCTGTCTGCTTCCCAGAACTTTGGTGGACAGTGCAGTCCAGGAACAGGAGGAGCCAGGCAATCTGTAGGGAACCTGGGAAGTTTTACAGAACCCAGAGACATGGGCTTACTTTCCCACCTCTGAGCTCTTGTCTACTCTCCATGCTCTGACCTGTATCCAAACTCTGTTCAGATCTGTGAGGGATTGTGATCTGTGCCAGTTTGCAAAGCTGTACTTGAAACGTGCACATTAAAATCTCTGCTTTAATTTAAAGGGCTCTCTTTACTATAGAGTGGTTTTGATTTAGGAATTAACATTAAATACTTAAATGAAAAAAACAAATTTTGCGTTTCTTTTTATGTTGCAGGATCAGAGATAAGGTCTCTGATTAAAACACTTTATTTTGTTTCTGCCTCCTTCTCTGCTTCTCCTTTTTTATTATTATCTAACATTCATTGAATCTTTTTACATTCAATGAAAAAAATAACTAGTAAGATGTAGTTCCTGTCTTCAAGGAGCTTACAACCAATAAAATGTCTAACCCAATGAATCGTACACAAAGAAATGAATTTCTAACCAATGAATCGTGGTTTAGTTGAGAAGAAAAAAACAATCATTCAGGAAGAAACAGATTTTCATTTTCCTATTCATTTGAAATTTCATCTCCGCTCTGCTCCACATTGCGTCTGTGTAGAAATCATGTCATCATCAAATATGAGTCTTCAAGATTCATCACTTTTTGTAACCCACAGGCCACCCACCTTTGTCTCACTCCCTCGTTTTTCGAAGAGGACTGTGCCAAATTTTGGTTTGGGTTTGTTAGCTATTAATTAGGAAGTCTACCTCAAACCACCCATCCTTTCCACCCAGGAGGTGTTACACTTCCTTTCCCTGAAATATACGTGACTGCAAATGAACTTCTCATCTGTATTATATTTCTTTGGAGTACGATTCATTGGGTTAGAACGTGTTTCTTCTATTATCTTAATTGAATCCAGCTTCTATGTGTAAATGTTTTTTAAGGAAAATATGAGCTGGCAAAGACCTTGAGTTTGAAGCCTCATTTTACCATTCATTGCCTGGGCATCCCAAGATACTCAGACATTTTTTTTACCCTTGGTTTCCCATGGCAGGTATTTGCCTCCAGAATAATGCCTCTGTTTGTCTAGTGATGCTGCAGATGGGAAAAGGGTGACATAAATACACATGGAATTGCTGTGGTTATTTGGACAACTTTTGAGATTGTGTAATATCACAAAATACGGCTTCCCACAGCTGTGATAACGCAAGAACATGTGATGTTTTATGTTTCTTATAGTCTCATTCATAGTTTGTTTTGAATTTATTAATCAGCTACATGCTTTTATTATTATTCTGGAAAGGGGGAGTTTATATTGCTCTGATGAGATAAAATAACCTTAAATGAATCCAGCTTGTGGGGATAATTTCCTTTGGCCTTTTCATACTATGTTTTTTGCTTCTGTGCCAATAAACTATTTCTCATCTGTTGGAGGGAAAAGTAACTTGAAAAAAAAGAAAAACCGATGAAGTTAGGTTTATCTGCCTATTCAAACAAACAAAAAGATATAGGTTCATGATTTTGCAGGGGAAGAAAATGAGGGATAACTCTTTGGTACTAAGATTTTTTTCTTTTAAATCTACTTGGTTCACAGATAGCTGGAATTATATTACTTGCTGTTCCATCTTAAGGGAAAATTCTACCCTGATAAAACAGACAGTGGTTCCATAGCCCACGTACTCTTTATTTTATAAAATTGAGGCTCATTGTAATTAAGAATATAACTTAAGAATATGACTCGTTTTTCCGAAATCTGATTTGCACACAGGTTCTCAAGAAATTGCATGAATGAGGTGTATTATTCTCTAAAAAGCAAAACAGAGTCATCTTTAAAAAGAATGTGTGATTTCTTTCCCTTTTTTTAGCTGCTACATAGGATTCCCGTTGTATTTAGAATAGAATCCAAATCCCTTGCCTCGGCCTGCAGCCCACCTCTGCAGTGTTTTCTCTTGTCAATTTCCTTTTGCTCACATTCATTTACATTTACTCTCTCTCACTTCTCTATTTCCTGGTCTCTCTTTCTTGCTTTCCTCCCTCTCTGTCTCTAATTTCCCTCTCTTTCCTTTTTATCTTCCTCTTAAGCCCCCCCCCCATGCATCTCTCTTTTCTTCTTTCTTCCTGATTTTTACTTCCTTCTACTTTCTGATTTTACAAGTAGTATGTTTATTTTAGGAGAAATGGGGGACGGTTTTAATTCTTAAAGAGATGTTTTGAACTGATGAATGAGTGTCAGATAATTTTTCCTTGCTAGTTTCTCTTCAGGTTACCACCCAACTCACCTTTGACTGCTCCTACTTTCAGCTAGCTGGGGGCAGGGAGAAATCATTCCCCTTCTTACTTAGCAGGTAATGAATCAATGTAATAAAAGACCTCTGTGGAAACATATGGATCTTAACTTTGTGATCTCTTTCAAATTACCTCCCGTTTCCCCACCACCTTTTTCTTTCTGCCTAGTATCTTCTTGGCTGGGGGCATTTGAGTCCTCAGCAACTTCTGAGCTGCTGAGTTCCTACTTTTCTTGCCCAATTAACTAGGGCGCGCTTTAGATCTGATGCACGGAGACACTTCCCAGCAGCCGGCACTGTTGCCAAGCCACTTCAGTGCTCAGGAGGTAGAAGAACTTCTGTCCCTAGTGGTAAATGATGACATTTAGGAAGCTGATTCCTGGAGCACTTGTGGAAGTGATTACTCTCCAGCGAGGGTTGTGGTTTGGGCTGCAACTCTTGTGTTTATCGTTTCGTGGAGGCAAACGAATCTGTCAAGACAAGCTGTGTTCCAGGACTTCCCTCCATCAAGGGTACAACCCATGTTGTTGCCTGAGTTGTGCTAGTCACACTCAGCTGCTCTCTGCGAAAAAGCAAGGAGTCAGACTTTGCTTAGGGCTGATTGAGTGACGCAAAAGGAAATGAGATCTACACGTTGAATTGGAGCGGGGCATTTGCCTACCTCCTAGAGCCGGGCGGGTTTTCTGTGTGCGTGCAACCCTAGGGAGCCTTCAAGTGCTTACAAGAACTCCACCGGCACCTGCGATTTGTATTTTGAATCCTGCCCAAGTTTGTGCAGCAGAGTTTTGGTTTAGTCTGTGCAGGAGATTTGGAGCTTACCATGAGAAGGCTGCTGGAAAACCTCCTGATGTAAGCAGGTTTGCAATTGCTCTGAGTTGTTTTCAAGTAGAGGGAGTATGAAGTTCTAGAAACATGAGCTCAGAGCCAGTGTTGAAGATCTCGGCAGCAGAGCAAATTGGGATGGAGAGAACTTGTGAGTTCTAAAAAGTCTTATCAACCCACATTTCATTTTTCATTAATGTTTCAGAAAGTAGTACCTGTCTTTTTAAGCCATGGAAGCCCATCAATGTTATTAGATCCTGGAGCTCACATCAGGATGAACTGCAGGGGGGAAATCCACATGATAAATGCTGGAGCTCATGATTTCAATTAAGTTCTATTAGAAAGAATCCCTTTTACAAAGTGAATTGTGTGTTTGCAGGAAATCTTTTTTTTTTTTTTTTCACTCCCAGAGTAAAATTATAACAAAAGGAAATGTTTTGAATTTTTAAAAAGTCTCAGCCTTTTACAAGCACAAACCTCCGAGTGTTAGCTTCTTTACATTTTATAAAAGAAGCAAACAAATGTATTTATTGTTCTAGTTTTTGGTCTTTTTTTTTTAAGGTAGTGTCAACAACTTTAGATAAGCAAATTTAGTGTCAATAACATTAGATAAGCAAATTTAACTGTTTACAGAATGCTAATCGACAAAGGTTTGGTTGTTTCCTAAACACCTTGATAAATAGACTTATCTTCCATGTGAAAGTTACAAGGTTTTAGAGGAGGGTGTTAAAAGCAGGTCACGCTAGCTACTAGTTTTTCTACATAAAATGAACCAAAACAACAACAAAATCCCAAACCTAAGCTGCCAGGTGGCTCTTATAAAAGCTCAGTAGATATCAAGAAGGCTCAATGGCAGATAGGCCTGTTGGGTTTTTGTCCCATGTCCTGTCTCCGTTACTTCCTATCTTATCTATAAACTTTCCCGAGAGGGGCAAATAAATAAGATCCTTCCTTCCACATTAAATCAGTTCTCAGAATTGAGAGAAATCCTGCCATCTTTTCTCATGAGACTGTGGAATGTGATGGCTCCTGAACAGAACTCAGTTGCAGAACATCACATTCTACTAAATACCAGCAACAAATGCTTATTTTGGCCTCCAGAATATTGTTGAATGAGGAGCGTTGCCATTGTACTCTGCTCTGAGATCCCTGAAGGTCTCAAGGGAGATTAAAAAAAACCTCTGTGGCCTGAAGTATAAACTTACATGAGCAGTGACACTCAAATTATTGCTTCTTTTTTTCTGGGTTGATACAGAAGTCCTCTAACAGAGAACATATTCACCAGTAGGAAAGCCTGTCCTGAAGATGGCAGATCTGCTTATTGATGCCAGAAAGGAAAAATTCTACTAATTCCAGTGCCTGTGACAGTTCAGTCACACAGATTTGGCTGCTAGACTTACCTCATTTAAAAAAACTTAAGAGTTTGAGGATATTCAAGATGCTGCCTGTTGTTTATATGTTTAAAAATTAACATAAGGCTTCATGTTTTCCCAAAGCTCCTTATAATTGTCTTAATGTAATAAATAAACTATTGTTTTTCTAAAGGACTGATGGGCACAGAATGTACCAGATGTTTTTTCCTCCTATAGCCCCAAAGTAAGAGCAGTTGTCAAATATGTCATATGTAGCATATTCAGCTTTCGCAGAAGGTAGTAAACATTTCTTTTGCCTTGTAGACATTTTTCATTGTTTCTTGACCATAGGTTTTGCCTTCCTAAGTAGTTATCAAGGGTCTGGAAAGCAAAGACTAAGTGATAGTTCTCTTTTATGACATTTACAGAAGAGGAAATGGAGTTCAGTTGACTCCATGAGGCCAAATAAGTTACTACTGAGCAAGTAGGACTGAGGATGGACCCACCTCAGGTCTCTGTCCTAGTTTTGTACCCTTATAAAGTGTCTGTCTCCAAACCTCAGGGCTCTGTAGTGCACCCAGGAGTTGTTTAGACGACATCTTTGGGCACTGATTCCACAGCTCCTAGTACCTCTTGCAAGGCAACACAGCCCCACTTTATCCATCATCTTTCTTGCTTTCTGCTTCATATCTTGGCTCATGGCAGAACTAAGAGGTGTTTCCCGTTCCCTGCCCCCTCCCCAAGAGTGGAAAAATAACTTTAAGCAATCTCTGTTTTCCAATCTTTGCTTTAAAAAGTGGTGCAGCACAACAACTGACATCCGCTGGGTATAAAGGCTTACTGTATGTCAAGCATGGAGCAAATTCGTCTTCAACTTCCTTCCATCTCTACCCCTCTGTTCTTAACTCTGCTCAGCTACAACGACTTTATTTCTGTTCTTTGATGGCAACAATTGTGTTTCCACTTCAGAGGCTTTGAATTTTCTGATGGTTTTGTTTGAACCACTTTGAAATGCTCCTCTCCCTGCTTCTTATAATTTATGCTGCCCATCACTCAGTTCTCAGATAAATATCATCTTCTCAAGAAGGGTATTATGACCAACTTCTCTATCATAGCATTTATAGCATTTTGAATGATTTGGAATTATTGTGTTTATTCATTAGCTTACTTGTTTATTTGCTGTCTCCCCCCATGAAAATATAACTTCTGAAGGACAGGAATTTTGCCTGTCTTGTTTTTTGCTGTATCCCTGGCACACAGTTTCTTACATACAGTAGCTACTGTCCTGGCTGAATAAATTAATGAACTATCTCATCTAATATCCACACCAGCATGAGATATTTTATTTCCTGTTAACAAAAAAAAGAGGAAACAGAGAAAAATTAAATAATTTCCTTGGTGCCAGAAAATAG
This sequence comes from Myrmecophaga tridactyla, assembly GCA_004026745.1. Lineage (NCBI taxonomy): Eukaryota > Metazoa > Chordata > Mammalia > Pilosa > Myrmecophagidae > Myrmecophaga > Myrmecophaga tridactyla. Next base: position 17,742 of record PVIY010001382.1, on the reverse strand, counting down.
AAGAGTTTTGTATGCCATTGACCTTGTCAGGGCTTAATCATTATCCATTTCTGTATCTTCACCCTCATCCTCATCCTTGTCATACCATCACAAAAATAAACTTGGAGTATGAATGACAGAGGTGATTAATCATAGGACATTATTTTAATTCAATTATTTAGATCCTGACATGTCTGAAGAGATTTCAGGTGGCTCAGAAATACATCCTCTGAAACAAGATAATATTCATGGTCAAATAAGTGGAAGAACAGTCCAAGAGTAGGTGAAATTAAAATGTAGGATGAAGCCAAGAATGAATTCAGTAAACAAAATGCCCATCAATAAGTCTGTTACATTTCTAGGGGTGTCCATAAAACAAAAGTAACCCAGTAGTTCAAAAGCAGAACACTTTTGAGATGCCAGGGAATTATCATCAGCTTTTCTTGCAAAGAGTGGTACAATATTCCCTATGCATATGGTAAATATAACTATTTTTTTTTCTGTTTTTCCCCCCTTGTAATATGAAAGCACACCAAAGCCAAGTAAGTGAAAAAACAGTTTAATGAGGAATCGAAAAGCCAATTATCAGAGGACTACAACATGATGCCGAACAGCTCAGTACTGGGCTGGCTTAACCAAAAGGATTCATGTTAGAACATTTGGAAGGATCACATTTATATCAGGTCAAAAATATTATTCTCTCTATACAGGCTGATCAGTATTGATCAGTATTTGATGCAAGGGAGTGGGATACAAACACACACACACACACACGCACGCACATTTATTACCAATGGCGATTACCTGGAGTGCAGAGTCTGATATTTCTTAGCTGTGAGACAATGAGCTTTGACAGCTAATGAAGCTCGGAATAGGCTAGTAGACCTGATGTAGATCATTAGATGTGGAGCAGGATCTCTTCAGGGACTGTACTTGAATTCCAAGAGCAGAGTATCCATGTTAATGTATTATTAACTTGTTGTGGAAGATTGAATCACGTACTCCAATGAAAGGCATGTTCTTAATATTCATCTGCATTCCTGTGGGTGTGAGCCTACTTGTAAACAGGACTTCTTTAAGATGTCATTAGAGTTAAGATGTGGACAAATTGAATCAGGCAGGACTTAATTGTGCTACTGGAGGCCTTATGAAGAGAGGAAACTCAGATGCAGTCAGAGAAGCCAAAAGATGTAAAAACCAGAAGTCAGAGAGCCACGGAAAGAGACCAAGGACTTTCCATGGGACAGGGGTTTGCCCTCAGCATGAAACTGCTGACTCTGGGTGAAAGCATGCCCTTGCCAACACCTTGGTGGGGTCTTCTAGCCGTTAAAACTGAGACAATAAATTCTTGTTGTTTAAGAGAACCCATTGCATGCTAGTTATCATAGTGGATTTGGCAGACTAAATTCTTGAACAAAGAGGAGAGTTTCAGATATGGTGAATTTTTGTATCATACACCTCCTGGTGGGTCTGAGGCCATGGATGTGGCCCTCCGTTTATGAATGATTATTTCTGCCGCAGTTCACAGAAAGTGGAACATTTGATTGTGCGCTTGGATTGGCACTACATTCCCATCTCATGTAAATCGTGATTTAATTTTTCTAAACTTATCGAATCACCTCTATGACTCAAAGTGTTAAATGCTTTCCCCACACAAGCAAGTCACAACAGTGGATTGATTAAACAAGAAGGAGGATCTTTGGCGTGTCAGGAATATTTACAGTTGCTGGGAAATAAGTCAAGAAACACTAATCAGTTCATTTAAGAACTAACAACATCTCCCCCGAGGCTATAGAGCCATTTAGACTGGACTTCCTCTGTGAGGGGCACATGGTCCCTCTGAACTGGTAGTTGAGTGGATTTCATCAGATAAGCTGTCAAATGCTTCATAGAACATGCCTTAGAGAATTAAGCTTCCACTGTTCATACAATTTTATCAGACACTAGCAAAGTAGATTTTCCAGTAAAACAGGAAATTGCCCTAAGGCCATGCTTTTGAACATTTATTCAAGATGTACTTTAAATACTGTTTCAGCTGTCATTTTTGCTATCGGCAGAATGTCTGCTTTTGTTGCAGATGAATGGTCCTTTTTAACCACAAAAAATCAACTAAAGTACAGGGAAAACAAGAGGTGTAAAATTAGAGTGCATGCAAGGAGGGTAAAAGTAGGTAAGTTTTGACACAAAAGCAATTTGAGCTCATTTTGAATGATGACAATTGAGTTTGCAACAAAGAAATTATGTTTTTTTTCTTTAATAAAGGTATGTTAAATAAGATATATTATAATGTATATGGAGGTGGCATAACATAGCAGTTAAAAGCATAGACTCTGGAGCCAGACTGCCTAGTTTCAAATCCCAGTTCCAAAACTTCCTAGTTTTGTGACTTTGAACAAATTACTTAACTGCTTTGTGCCTCAGTTTCCTCATACGTGAGGAATTACCTAACCCATAGGTTATTGAGAGGATTAAGTAGATCACTTAGTAGGCATTGCCTAATGATTTGCTGTTATGACTACAACTTCCTATAAAAACAGTAAGGGATCATATGAAAAACAATACAGACAATTGATTCTATATAGTAGTTTTAAGTATCAAAATGAAATACGTTCTGAAAGGTATATCAACATAAAGTTTTTAGTACTAATATACAATTTCCAACTCTGTTTAGGAGGTATGGGCTGTGTATCCAGGTATATGGAATAAATATGAAGCAAATGAAGCATTCACTCTCCAATAGCAGTATGCAAAACCAATATGCCCCTCACACCTTTCAATAGTAAATAACCTCCTGGAAGATGGTAAGTACAAACAAAATATTTTATTACACAAATATCCTTATGATAGTTAAGAACTGCAACCATTTCCCATTTTCTTATCTATGAATCTAAGCCAGAGTCTCAGGAAATGACTAGTTGGTCTCATGTGGTATTTATTCATGTGGCCCTCTGCTTTCTTCTAATCTGAAGATAGAAGAGCCATTAATGTCTTTTGCCTCAAGTCTTTTTTTTGAAGAACATCAGTTCATTTCCTTGGTATAGTAAAGGAAAATGAAGTTGCCTCTTTGACACTGTTTTAAAAGGCAAATTTAATACTAAGTTATAGGCCAAATCTGTATTTTTTTTTTTTGCTGCTAAAAAAGAGGATGCTTCAGGGAATTTCAATGGCCAGTGTGGATATACAAGTAGCATGGACTGCTGAATGTCCAGCTATTGCATGAAACAACTGGTGTTAAAAATTTACATTAAGAAGAGGGCAGTGGCTCAGCAGGCAGAGTTCCTGCCTGTCATGCCAGAGACCCGGCTTTGATTCCCGGTGCCTGCCCAAGAAAAAAAAAATTATATTAAGAAGAAATTTATTTTCTTTGGAAATAGAGACCCTTTCTAAAGAGGTGTCAGAGATATCTTAGGAAGCACTTTCTCTTCTGTTATTGATGCATAATTTGAAGGTAATCACTAATGCAATTATAACTCAATTATGTTACAAATTTAAAAACAATTTCTTATCTATTTTGAAAAAAAAATTCTTATCTACTTCTTATCTTAGCTGCAAAAATCTTTTAATGTTTTCAGTAATTATTTCCCAGCATTATAAAATTATATCAGAGGACTAAGGAGGGAACCGATGAATAGCTGATTTTAATTGAAGTTGGACTTTTAATCATTGTAATCTCAGTAGCCCCATGAACTTCATATACTGCTTACAAAATAAGGAATCAGAAATGGATGCAGATGATCTATAATGTATGGGGATAGCTAATGTTCTCTGGAAGTATGGAATAAAAATATGCACAATGGATGGTTAGATATGCACCAATTTCATTTGCACTTGTTGGGTCCTCAAGAAGACTGCATTTCAACTATGTGGTGATATGGTTAGTTACTGATCATATATGTAGTACGGAATGATCATATGTTAAGAATGTTTGCGTTTCTTTCTTGTCATTTTTTTTAAAAAATTAAAAAAAAAGAAGACTGCATCTCCCAGCCACTGCTGTAGCTAGGTTGGGATCATGTGACTGTGTCGCAGCCATTAATATGTTGGTAGAACTGATATGTGTTGTTCTCTGGGCCTTTTCATAACCTCCCTGCTCCTCTATGTTCCTCTTTTCTCTTCTTGTGGTGGCTATAGAGACTATGTGTCTAAAATTTAAGGTTCTTTGAGTGATTGCTGGGAGGAAAGCAGCACAGGAAAGGTGCCTGAACAGTGTTGGGCTATGTATTAAGTCATTAGATTTCAAGGTTTGTCTGTTACTTCAGCATAATTTACAATATCCTGAGTGGCATATTGAATATTTATTTAAATAGATATTTAAAGAAAATACTTTCATAGAGACAATATAGGACTCAGAATTTTCCTCATGTTGGGAGAATATTCCAGAAGGAAGTGAAATATGGTTTTAGTGCTGGCCCAGACATTTCCTTTCAAGAAAATATTCCACAAAGCACTGGATTGTAAATCACCAGTAAGTTTGCATGATGACATTAAAATATGATATTCATTTTGGAATCATGGAATATTTTACTGCATGACCTCAGAATTTATCTGGTCAATCCATACTCTAACACAGTATGAGTTTGCTAGCATTCATCAGCTTCCTTAATGTGAATTATTGTTTTCCATTAGTGACCCATTCAGTTTTCATGCTAACTATGAGAAAGCTCTCAACATGTAGTGAATACCATTCTGCCTCCTGGTACCACTTGTCCTGGTTCTGCCTTCTGAAGCTTTACTGAATAAAATTAAATCTGTATTCTACTTCCACACATTTGAAAATGACTATTATACCCATCATGAATTTTTCTTTACTACGCAGACCTCACTTCTTTTAGCATTTATGATCTGCATGGTTTTAAAAATAGTATTTTATCTTTGTCTTTCTTTAATATTTTTTTAAAAAGCCTTACCCAGGAACAAAGCAGATGCTTAATAATTATTGAGTGAATGAATAAAGTAACGAACCAGTGAGTGAATAAATATACAATAATAATCAGGAGAGATTTTATTAGTATTTTTATCATCTTTGTTCTGAAAGAGGAATGTAGTAAGAAAAGCTAATACTTCTTTAGATAGCCTTTAGCTAATGGTGAGTTTCAAAGTAGCTCCATCAACTGTTTGTGGAGTTGAGAGCAATGATCTGTATGCCACATATAGTCAGTTCTTCTATAATGAGGCATATACACACATAAAAATTACTGTGCTGTGCAAAATCATGCAATGAAAGGCATAGGGCTTAGAGTAAAAATAGGGTTAAGTGTACAACATTCAAAACCTTTTCAGTGACTCATTAAAACAAGATAGAAACCTAATTAAAACAGTTTTACTTGTGAAATGAGTAAACATACATATGTACTACAATAAACATGGCACTTTACCTTGTAAGAGACCTGAAATTTGCTTGTGGAACTGGGTGTCTGGAAGGCTTACAGCTTGTGCATCATGTGACGTGGTGGAATGAGGGTTATCTGAAGTCAGAGAGAAAACTGTAAGAGTCGATGTTAGATGAATGGGGCTCATGATGTACACGGTGACCCGGGGTTCACAGTGAACTGTGTGTGGGTGCATTTTGTCTGTTCCTATACTGCTGGGTTTGGCTGGGTGTAGTTTTCTCTGTATACCTAATGTTTCTGAGGGTGAAACTGCAAATGTGAAATTCACATAACACTCAACATTTTTCCCTAATCATCAAATGCGTTGGAAAAATTTCCATTTTCGAAGTGTTATAGCAGAACTGACTTACAATCTTATATATAAAGTGTGAAATAATATTGATTTAGATTTGAAAAAAGTCAGAAAAGAATATTTTAAAGAATATTCTTTAAAATGTCCAGATAAAGACAGCTGAAACAAAATGATCTCAGTATGCAATTAAGAGCTGAAAGTAAGGGTTATGATCTCCTCGTGTGATGTCAGCAAATCATAGGCTTACAGTCTTCTTCCACATTCTCTAAAATGGATTTAATATGACGTTGCCTTACCAGACTGATGGAATGTGAAGATTGGAAAATATTCCAGGTTCCTGAAGATGAAAGACATTCTGATAAACTCTGAAGAATGAGCTTTTATAAACTTCATAAGAAAATTATGTTCTTAGTACATCAAAGTTGAAGCTTTGTCAACAAATGTGGGTTTTTTTTGTTTTTGTTTTGTTTTTTTTGCATGGGCAGGCCCCAGCAATCCAACCTGGGTCTCCGATGTGGCAGGCAAGAATTCTGCCACTGAGCCGCCATGGTCTGCTCAACAAATGTGTTTTTAAATGTCTATAATAAGGTAGAAGTTGAGTGAAAGTCAACATTTCTATAAAATATAACTGTCCAGTGGTTCATTGTTAAGAAAAATCACTGTTCAAGTAAAATAATTCCCAACTCACGCACACAGTCTTCATGGAAAAAAATGGGAGAAAAAGTGGTATTATATGTCACTGACAATAAATTTTTGTAACAGCTTCTTTGGCCTTCAGTTTCTACTGCTTTTAACACCATTTGTAAAAGGATATTAAAAATTATTATTCTTAACAGAATCATATAAAAGGTGATTTAAAGTAGAACTATAAAACAGTGATTAGGCACATCTCTCTCTAGAGCATGTCTGTGCTCAACTCTCAAGCATGTATTTATTTTCTCTTCAGTAAACTTTTGTCACTTGCTTATAAAAAAATTGATTAGAGAGAGATACAAAATCTAATAGTGAAAATATCTTGGCAAGTTAATAAGTAAATGAACTGAATTGAACATCAGATAGGACTTCCATGCTCCACCTGCTTCTCTATACTGCAACCTGGCTCAGTCCGTGCCAGGCCCTGTAGCCCCTGGTGCCCAATCCCATAGGACGTGGATGTCAAAAAGATAGTCTTCACTCTCCAGTGGGTTTCTAAACCACTATTCCTTGTACCTCATATAAACATCCCTGCCCCTTTGAGACCAATAAGACACAGTGATACTAGTCTGTTTCTTTCTTTATCCCTGTCATCCACTGACCCTCCTCACACTAATCCCAGTTTAACTCAAGACCGCTGTGCCTGACCCAACATATTCCCCTGTAGTCCAGCTTTCCATTGTCCTGGGGAACTTCAATGAGCAAGTGACAATCCATTCTACACTATAGCCTCAGAGCCTGACCATGTTCAATTTCAGTGAAAGTCAACTGCATTTCCACCCTCAGTTCCTAGACCCAGAGCTGTACCACTTCTGCAATAGTGAGCTCCAATACCCTACTTTCTGACCACCACCTTCTACAACTTCAGCTCTCTCAGACTATGACCAGCATCACTAATATCTTTTATTTTCTTATTCTCCATGATTTCTTATTTGATGTTTTCCTTATTTATCCAAAATAGACCCCCTATCTTCATTTCAGGTCATTAATTTCAATTCCATGTCTCCTTTCTTCCGCTTCATTTATCCAACAAAACTCTAACCCTAGAGAGAACCAATTTAACTCCAGATTCAGGAGAAAAATCATACAACAAGGCATAACCATGCCTATAAATCAATGTGTTAAACTCAACTGTACTCTAAAAGTTGCCTGGAATTCTTTCTATGTATTCCTAGCCAGCTCCTAACAAATTCCCTCAATTTCTTGCTCCATCCCCATTAAAAGTGTTTTTATATTAGAGTTCCCTCTTTCTCCTCTAAATTACAGTACATGTTATACCTCCTTCTACCTCACCGGGTCTCACTCTTTCTAACTCATCAGAATTTCCATCCATTAACTGTTCTCTGTATTCTTGTACCTTCAGCCTCTCCTTCGGATCATTCTTTCTCTTTTGTGTGCAAATATGCTCTCCTCCTTATTCCCTTGACCTAAATCTCCTTCTAACTACAAATGTATTTCTTCATTATTCGTAATCAAGGATCATTAAAAGTATTGTATTTTTCTCATCTCTATTCACTCATCCATAGTTGGTTCTCATTCTCCCACAATTTGATATCCATTGCTACCATTCCATTGAAACTGCCTTGCCATATTCACCAAGGAGCTCCCCATTTCTAAATCTATTTTTTAGTCCTTTATATAATCAATATGCTTCATATCATATTATATTAATAATCACTCTCTTCTTGATATCTCCCTTTCTTCTATGGGCATTACTTGATTTTATTCCTAGTTCCATTAGTCACTCAGAATTCTTCATGATCTTTTTTCCTCCCCTTCTTAAATAAATGTGTTGGTCACTAGATTTTGAACTGCAACTTCATTGGCTCTTGCTTTAAGTGAGAAATTTTATCTAGCAAATCTGATGACTCCCATACCATACCTATATTTTTTATTGAGTCTTTCATTTAAATTCAGTATCTTCTCATGCAAGTGTCATCTGAAAATTTCCATCTAGATCTTCTACAACCATCTCAAACTTATTATATCCCCAATTCATCATTTTCCTGTGCACATACACACACACACCAAATACCCCCAAATTCTGACTCTTCCTCTTAACTTCCTGTCTCAGTGACATGTCATGCCCATTCACTCCAATCTGGAATCCAGAAGTCACTTCATATGCTTCCCTCACTAATCTGCATATTTAAAAGTCTCAAGGTATGTCACCTTGACATCTTATATCAAATCCATCCCTTTCTCTTCTTCTTACAGTGTGTTTTATTTTGTTAAGGCTTCTGGAATGCAATGCAGCAGAGATGGAATGGCTTTTATAAAGGGGATTTATTTAGTTACAAATTTACAGTTCTTTGGAGGAAAGGCACATGGTGATGTTGGCTGGCCTTCCCTCTTGGCTTCTGGCTTCAAAAAGCTTTCCCCAGGACATGTCCTTTCTGGGATCTCCAAATGTCTGGTCTGAGATGCCTCTGAGCTCCTCTCTTCTGACTCCTCCTTTTTAGCCTCACTTATTGCAGAAGGTACTCCCTTTAGCTGATGGCAGATGTAATCAGCCATAGATGAAATTCACATACTGATGATTTAAGGCCACAGCAACAGAACAACTGGGCATCATCATCTGGCCAAGTTGACACTTGAACCTAACTATTATACAGTGTAATGCTGGGGTACAAAATGAATCAGATCTGGCCCCTGCCTTCCAGGATGTCATGGTGTGATGGAGGCAGTCACATACTTAAATATCTTTAGTGCTAAGACATACTCTGCTCATCAGTGAAAAGTTAACAATGGTAAGGTAGAGGGAGAGAATAATTCCATCCCAGAGAATCAGGTAGAATCAGGTAGGGTATTTATAACCTTGGAGATGTTGGAAATAAAGAGATGCCCTCATTGAGCCAAGGTTAGTGCCAGAGAAGCAGTATTTTGCATTGACAGATTGGTAGCCATGGCATCCAGAAGAGGTTGTAAAGGAAAACTCAAAGTGGAAGAAGCAAAGTTGTTCAGGACAATGGAGTGAGCAAAGTGCAGTGGTTGGAGCTTACTCTCGTTGGGTGTTAAGTAGGGGCAATTTGGGTCTTAGAGGTGACGTCAGTGGAGAGGGAGGTGTCAAAAATAATAATATGATATTTCCCTTGAGTGACAGTATTATAGTGTCCATTATTAGAAATAAGGAAGACAGATAAAAGTACAGGGTTTTGGTTGGTGGTGGTTGTATATTTTGGAGTAGGAATGAGTGGGGAATGATATAGGAGAGATTAGACAGAGGGAGAAATGACATTTGTTCTTTTTGTATGTGTTGAGTTTGAAATGCTGATGGTGCATCTAATGGAGGTGTTGGGAAAACAGGGTAAGATATAAAAGTGTTGTTCTGGGGTTTAGAAGATCCTTGAAATATGAGGGCAGATATTTCCATCCAAGTCCTTAGTTGGCCAGTGTTTCAGTTTGCTAAAGTTGCCAGAATGCAATATACCAGAAAAGAGTTTGCTTTTACAGCATGGATTTATTAGTTTACAAATTCAAACTTCTAAGGCCATGAAAACGTCCCAATTGAGGCATCAATGGGATGATAACTTCTGTGATGAAAGGCCCCTGGGATCCGGGGTTCCTCTGTCAGATAGCAAGGCACATGGCTGGCATCTGCTGGTCCTTCCCTCCTGGATTTCATTGCTTTCACCTCCTGGTTCCATTGGCCTCCTCTCTGAGCATCTGTGAGTCCTCTCATAGAATCTCCAGGGTTTTTCTCTTTCTCTTACTGTCACTCTATATTTTTCTGCCTTTTATCCTCTCATAAAGGACTCTAGTAAAAGGATTAAGACCCTCTTTGAACTGTGGCATTCTGGAGCTGGCTACCAGCAATCCTTGGTCCTTGGCTTTTCTGTTATATGGCAGTGCACATGGCAGCCTCTCTTGGCCCCTTCCTTCTCTTGCAGGTTCCACTGACTTTCAGCTTCTGGCTGTTCCCTCTGGCCTTCTCTCTCTTTGTGACCTGACCTTCCCCATAAGGCCTTCAGCAATAAGATTAAGACCTGATTCAGCTGAGCCATACCTTAACTGAAGTAACCTCATCAAAAATTCTTATTTATAAGCGTTCATGCTCTTAGGAATGGGTTGAGTTTAAGAACATAGTTTTTAGATACATAGCTCCAAACCACCACAGATGGCTACTTTAAAATCCTTGCCAGGTAATTCTAACATCTGTCATCTTAATGTTGGCATCTGTGGAATGTCTTCTCATTCAAGTTGAGATTTTCCTAAGTCTTAATGTTATTAATAATTTTCAATTGATATCTGGGCATTTTGAGTACTTTGGACATTTTGGGTATTATAAGACTCTGTATCCTATTTAAAGCTTCTGTTTTAGTAGGCCTCCTCTGGCACTGCTAAAAGTGGGGATGATGGTACCACCTTATAACTTTCAGTTGGCGTTGGAAGCCCAGTTTTGCCATTGGGCCTCTATTGACTCCTGGGCTGAGGAGGTATTCCTTGATACTGAGCAGGGGTGTCTCATTAGCAGGGGTGTCTCATTATTGCTACCTAGGTGGCCTCCACTGACACTGTTAGGGTAGTGGCCTCATTACTGCTGGGCAATGGTGAAAGTTCTGACTCTTCTGTAGGCCTCCATTGGAATCACACCAGTGGGGGGAGGGTATATTTCATCATCTCTGGTAGCATTGGAAGTCCAAAATCTCCTTGTGTGATCTAACCTGAAACTGAGTGGGGGGAGGGAGAGTTGTATTACTGCCCAACAGAGATGAAACTCCTTTCTCCCAATTTGATCTTCTCTGACACCACCTCAGTGGGGATGGGGGTTGGGAGCCTCATTCCAGTCTGGTGGGTATGGAAATCTAGGCTTCCCACTCAGTTTTTGTGGTTGGGGGTATGGCTGCAGTTTTTTCTGTTGTTTTTGGCTAGAGCAGGGCTGTGCTAGTTTGAATCTGTTGGGTACCCCAGAAAAGCCATGTCCTTTAATCCTCATTGAATTTTTCTGGGTGGGATCTTTTTGATTGTTCCCATGGAAATGTAACCCATTCAATTGTGGGTGGTAACTTTTGATTAGATGGTCTCCATGGAGATGCATCTCCACCTATTCAAGGTGGGGTTGCTTACTGGAGCCCTTTAAGAGGGAACCATTTGGGAAAAAGCCCAGAGAGCCATGAGAACCACTACAACCAACATAGCAAACAAAATGGACAGAGCCCTGGGGAAGTTGTTGAAGAGAAAGTTTGTGGATCTTGCTGTATGCATTTCCAGCTGAGAGAGGAACCCTGAATATCATTGGCCTTCTTGAACCAAGGTATCATTCCCTGGATGCCTTAGATTGGACATTTTTATAGCCTTGCTGGAATTTGGACATTTTCATGGCTTTAGAACTGTAAACTTGCCTTAATAAATTTCCCTTTTTAAAAGCTGTCCCATTTCTGGTATATTGCATTCTGACAGCTTACTAACTAAAACAAGGGTTGTTAGGCATGGACACATTAAGGATTCCACACGAGACAGAGAGTTAAAGATTCATAGAATTATCGAAGGAATAAAGCAGGGAGGATGCAGGTGGGAGAAAAAAAATGGAGGATGCAGGTAGGAGCCTGAAATTGGCTCCTGCCTAGGGAGCCAACAGAAAGAAAGAAAATTGCTCTGGATCTTTCTTCTGGGAGCTGTGTTTTAAAGGGACAGTGATGCCAGGAGGGAAAGGTGCCCACTAGGTGGTGTGTGGTTTCCTGATTGAATGGAGGCTTGTAACAGGTTTATATCTGGATCCTTGCACCTGCCGAGGATGCTGAGGAGGGGGGCTGAGGGGGACTCTACATCGAGTTGCTTTTGCTCTTAGAATTTTCTTTCTGAGACCTAACAAAGGGCAATTATGGTCTAAAATTTTTTTGTCTCGCTAAGATTTCCTGGTCTTTTCACTGGAAAAAGCAGGCTTGTTTTTTTTGTCTGCCTATTGGTGTTTCTGTGCTGCTCACTTCTTCAGGACTTCTTCAGTCTAGGATATATGAGGCAAAAAGAAAACCCAAAGAATTCACTCTCTAGTTGGCCTGCTTTCTTTCCACCTTTCAGAGTCTTGTACTTGTTTTATATATAATGTCCAGGGTTTTTAGCTTTACTTAGCAAACAAATAGAGAAAAGCATTTTATCTTTTCAACAACATCCTTGCATTTGACACCAAAAAGACACATCGGGGTATGTCAATTATAGCACAGAGGTTTGTGGCATACATAGGGCATTTGTAACCAATTAAAACTAAGTATCAAGAGGAGTATCTTCTGATTCCCAAAGTTGACCTGCTGAGTTGGAAGGTGGAAACTACCAGGCTGTGAGCTTCATGTGACTTTGACGGAACCAACATTTTAAGTTGGTGAAACATCAGCATTTTGTTGTATATTGCAAATTTGAAAATGGAAGATAGATATGACTGAGAATATATACTAAAAGGATAAAATTATTCATTTTGATCTTTGTTTCAAGAATGTATGAGAACCACTGGAGAACTGGATTCAGAATTTTGTTTTATTCAGTAGAGTACTATTGATATGCTATCAAATTCATTTTAATTTAATATATCAAATTAAGTGATAATTTAATACATGCTACCATAGAGAACAAACAAAAGAAGAGTCAAAATAATTGGGAGTTAGGACAAGTCATGTCATCATTTAAGTCTGTTTCCTGATTTATATTTTTTTAAAATGTAATAACTACTTGAGAGTGATTAGAATTAGGTAGATAATGAATGCAACAGTGATTTGTAAGTTATCAAATGCTATAAAACTATTAGGTATTATTGATATGATCATTTATATGAACTGTCCATCATGTGTATCTTATGATGGTATAGTTTAATAAAAGTGATTTTGAATTTAAAAAACAAGATCCTCTTTGAATGAGGTTGGTCACATCTCATTGAAATAACCTAATCAAAAGGTCCCACCCACAATAGATCTGCACCTACAGAAATAAATTAAATGAACATGGCATTTCTAGGGTATATGACAGCTCCAAACCAGCACACTCCACCCTCTGGACCCCCAAAATCCATGTCCTTTCCGTATGCAAAAGGCATTCTTTCCATCACAATATCACAAAAGCCCTAAATCATTTCAGTAACAATATTAAGTACAAAGTCTCATCAAAATCAGTTACAGGCATGGTCTGTTCTAAGGCAAAATGCCCCTCTGGCTGAGAACCTGTGAAACTTAGAACAAGTTTCTGCCTCTAATATACAAAGGAGGGACAGATATAGAGTGAACACTTTCATTGCTATAGGGAGAAATCAAAAGGAAAACAGGGGTCATGAGAATCAAACAATTCCAAAAATCTGCAAGGCATACTTCATTAGATTTCAAAATCTGAGAATCATTTATATAATGATGTTTTGCATTCAGAGCTTAAGAGAGTGGCAGTACCACCCTTTCCAAGGGCTTGTGCAGCAACTTTGCTCTCTCCAAATACTGAGGTGAGGGCTCCAACATCTCCAAACACTGGGGATTCAGCCATATTCTCAGCCCCACCCTTCTCAAGCATTGGGGTGGCAGCCAGATTTCCTGCCATCTCTGGGCACAGGATCAACCTCCTCGGAACAGTAAGGTGGTGGCCAGGCTCACCCCTTTCCCAAAGGAATGTGCTTCACCCTTTTTGAAGCATGGGGCAACAGGATTCTTCTTGAACAATGGGTCAGAAGGCCTCCCTTTGCAACTCTGGGACGAACTCACCTTTTCTATATGCATGAGTTGGTCCACTCTCTTGGCCTGAGGTTTCTTGGTTCCAGAACTTGGCTTCCATGTTCTACCTTTGAATTCATTTTCCCTTAAATCTGTTCTTTTTCTGTCCCTTTTGGTCCAAGTTGGCAGTGGTCCCCTTCATACAGACCTCAGATAAAACTGGTTTCACATGCAGCACACAGGGGTCCCAACCATTAGACAATAGGAGTTTCCACAAATCCTTTCTGGATAGCTGCATTTCCAATCTTGACTTGTACTGAAATGACTGATTGGTTCTAGGTTTGGTTAAATCATCACATGGGGTAGTATTCTCTGGGGACTCGTTTTCCAAAAGCTCAGAATTTTCCAAACTATCAATTTCTGGTTTCTTTGTACCCAAGAGTTCATTTCTCAGCTTATCCCTTTCCTCTAAGCTTTTACCATAAGCTGCAAGGTGAAGCCAGGCCACAGTTTCTACATTTCATTTGAAAGTATCTTTGGCTAAGTATCCAAGCTTGTCACTTTCACATTTCCCCTTCTAGCCAATATCTGGACTCAATTTTACCAAATTCTCTGCCACTTTAAAACAAGGATCAGCTTTCTTCCAGTTTGCAATGATACATTCATCATTTCTGCCTAAGGCCTCATCACAAGTAGCTTTAGCATCCATGTTTGTATCAACAGTCTCTTCAACACTATCTAGGCCTTTTCTATTGAGCACCTTACAATTCTTCCAGAATCTGCCCCTTTTCCATTTATAAAGCTTTTCCAGCTTTTTTGGTATTTGCAAATCACAGCACCCACTCCTGGTACCAAAATGTATTTTGGTTTGCTAATAAACCTGGTATATTGCCAGGATGCAATATACCATAAATAGTTTGGCTTTTACAATGGAGAATTATTAGTTTACAAATTTAAAGCTCTAAGGCCATGGAAATGTCCCAATTAAGGCATAAACAGGGCAATACACTCGCTAAAGAAAGGCTGCTGGCATTCAGGGTTCCTCTGTCAGATAACAAGGAATATGGCTGGAGTCTGCTGGTTATTTGCTTCTGGGTTTCATTGCTTTCATCTCCTAGTTTCAGTGGCCTCCTCTCTGAGCTTCTGTGGGTCCTCTCTTAGCATTTCTGGGGCATCTCTCTCTCTCTCTCTTATATTTTTCTGCCTTTTATGCTCTCATAAAGGACCCCAGTAAAAGGATTAAGAACCATCTTGAATAGGATGGATCACATCTCAATTGAAATAACCTAGGCAAAAGGTCTCAACCACCATAGGTCTACACCTGCAGGGATGGATTAAAAGAACATAGAATTTTCTGGGGTACGTAACAGCTTCAAACCAGCACAGTCGGTGTTCCTGGAAAGTCTGGGCTCCATGTTCAGGTACCAGTGCACTAGATTTATTGACTATTCCTGCTGTTTCTGGTTAACATCTTCATGCACTTTCCTGTCAATGCTTGTGACTGTTTTCTCAGCACATGTAGGCCAGATCCATTTGAAGGTCTTCATGAATTTTATAGTGAAAACTGACATGGTATACTGCTCTCTCAGGAACATATTTTAAAAATATGTTCCTTTTATTATGTGGAGAAGAAAAACTTAGCTTAGATAGATGAAAAGTTTCTGGGAGACTCTATGCTGTGGTTTGCCTTCTCTTGTTTTTTTTTCTGTTTGATGGTTATGCCTTTTTGCCTCCCCTCTAGTTCATTCTCTTCTTTGCCATGCTTTGTGCCTCAGTATGGTGATCCCTGAAGACTGCTCCCTTGCTGGATTAATTATTTCAGCCAATGGGAAATAATGGCAGGAGGTGAGCTAAGTCAAGGTTATTCATCTCGGCTCCCTCTCTTCCTTGGTACCTTGTCTTTGGCAGTAACTAAAATACAGCTCCTGCCTGGCACACCCTTCTCCATGGCCCCAGATTTCATTTTCTCACTAAAAACTCTTCTCCTTCCCCTTGCTTCTTTAGTAAAAGTGGTAGTAATGGTGTCCTGTTGATAGTACTTGGATATCCCAGCATCCTTTGTTTCTTCATTAACCCTGCCCTCACCTCATTCCCCTTATTAAAGTCTTCATCTGAACAATATGGGAGTAATCCTTGCTTCTTGACAAGACCCTGACTAATACAGTTGTTCTGAGTAAGAATATTAGTTCCATTTTCTTTTAGCTCCAAGTGAGAGCTCATAGCCTATAGAAGCCCAGGATTGGAACTGAAGACCACTTGCTACTACCAGGGTTGCCAAAATTTGAGAACTTAGAACTCATATTCACCTTTATATTTCCTACTTGTAAGCTAAAAGTATCCCTGAGTATTCCATTGTTTTCCAAGATAAATGTTAATTATATTATTTATAGTTATAATAGGATGAAATTTTAATAGGTGATATAACCACTTTATAGACAGCAGATAGGATGATTAAGGATCTGAAAGATCTTTTCAGCGGCATGTTTTAAAGTGACCTGGATATGGAAGAATAATTAGTACATTTACTATTAGTGATACGCTAGCATTTTGTTTGAACTAAAGTCCTAGGTTTCCCACCAGGCGTAAGCCTAACCAATGTCTTTCCATAATGGTTATTGCAAACAACACTTTTATTTTACTGAATACGATAAAATGACAGCCTCCCACTATAGTATTATCAACAGAAGTCTAATTTATGGATGTACTGTATCCTTCATTTCCAGATTGGTGCTTATTTTGGGGCCTTACCAAGACACAATTTAACCAATGAGTCAATCAATTTATAATTATGGCCCACAAGACCTAGGATTTTATTTTTCTGCTATGAAAATGTTTTGTTCCACATTTAGAGTTGTGTGGGAAACTTAAGTTTAAAATAAATATATAAAAATTATTAAAATGCTGGAAGCAGGATGAGTTCCTAGGAACTCTTAAAGCAACTAGGATAGTGTTAAAGGAAAATAAGGAGATTGAAGTGTCATTTAGGATACACCTCAGAGCTCCTTTCCCATCCCTTGACTGGAATTTCTCACTTCCAAGGCGTCTTTGTTCTCTGTCTCAACAACTTTCCTGGGTCAGCCATGCCTGCAGGGGAAGGCAGGGTTGATTCTCAGGGACAAACTTGGTGGATAATCTGAGACATCAATCAATAGGGGTGGGTAGAGAAGCCAAATGTAGTTAACAGGCGACAGGAAAGACACTGGGGTTCTACATTAGGGCAAAAGAGTTCATTCCTGGGGTGGAGGTGGCAAATGGGGGAAGGAGGAACAGGAGGTTAGAAAGTTCTTTTTTCAGCTGGTTATGGCTAACAGCCTATATTTTCTCTGCTTCTAACATTTCATGGAGGATTTATTGAGTTAGAATTATATCTTTACACTAATGCCCCACAGGGTGTTTGGTACTTATATTGTCGACAACGGACTTATAATCGAGTCAAGGTTAAACAATAGACTACTAATGCTGAAAGAAATCAATGAAATCCTGACCTTTTTTGAGCATACATCATCTTCCATATTAGATGATTAAGGAGAATATTACTTGCTTTGGGATGAGGGTTAAATTAGATTATCCAGTAAGATTTCTTCTGGTTCTTATATCAGACAAACTCAGATTCACCACTTGATGCATTCAATGACCAATTCTGAGACATTGTTTTGACAAGAAAATCGATTATTTGTTTTCCCATATGCATAGTCACCTAAGGTTACTGGTGGGAGAAGGCAAGAGTGAGGTCTTCTCCAGAGGAGCCCCAGGGCCTCTTCATTCCAAG